>VZUI01045650.1:0-77326 GCA_013401135.1 Cettia cetti | reverse complement strand
CCCCCAGACTGCATGGAGTCCCATAAATAAACTGTATATTTAAGGGGGGTCTTGAAACTAAAATGAATATTTGAATCATGCATAAGCTTATTTAAATATTGTAATACAGAAGTCCTTAAAACAAAGGATCTGAAGAGAGACGGGGTGCTGATCTTGTTGGTATCAGCACCTCAGCCGAAAAGCTTTGTTTCTTTGTCTCCTAATTGTGTATTTTATTTTTATTAAACTTAAAACTTTTACATAAAAGTGAACCGTGTTTTTCACAATGGTGTTCAAGGCCACGTTGGATGGAGCTCTGAGCAGCGTGGTCTAGTGGAAGGTGTCCCTTCCCGTGCCAGTGGCATTGGAACTAGGAGGATCCTTAAGGTCCCTTCCAACCAAAACTATTCTACAAGCCCATGGTTCTCTATCTAAATTCCCATGTAGCAAAACTGTACATGGCCAAAAGCTGCTGTTTCCCCTCTCCCTCCCCAGCCCCCACTTGCTGGCTGTAATTTCATAATCCTTTCGATTCAGTAGCCTTTTCAACTCTGCTTTTCACTCCTTATTAATACAATAGGTTGTGTAATACTAGCAGTGCATCAGACATCTTGGGAAAGGAGCTTGAGTTACTATGGAAACACAAAACACCTTTATTTAAAATTCAGGGAAAATTGCCAGCAGACTGTAATGAGAGTACATCAGGTTTCAGCCTTAGCCAAACAATTTGTCTATTTAATGACTGTATCTGCAATGGAAGTGTTTTGAAGCGTGAAGGTGGCTCTGTGTCTTCCCCACCACCCACAGCCATAGTCTACAAAGGGGAGATTGACTGCTGAGTTGAAAAACATGCTGAATCTTTAGAAAAACACAGATCACATTTTGAGCTGAAGTAAACAATATGCAGTTCCAGAGGCATCACTGCCTTTGTAAGAGTTTGGTGTACGAAAAGAGAGCCTGATAAACTAATTTTTTAACCCATTCAGAGAGTTCTGATACATAGGTAATATATGTGCTCATATTTAGGTGGCTAGAACAACTTTTAGGACCTTCAAGCCCAGTCTTGGAGCTTCCTCAAAGCCAGGAACTCCAAAAAAAAAAAAAAAAAAAGAAATAAGGACTTGTGAGACAGGCTCTTAGTCCTGCAGGAGGTAAAGGTTACTTCTTCCAGAAGATGAATCCATTCTTGCCCTAGAAAACAAAAATAAAGTGATTAGGTAAGCAAAGCTCCTGGATGAATTATTAAGAAAAGAACACTG
Organism: Cettia cetti; assembly: GCA_013401135.1. Classification (NCBI taxonomy): domain Eukaryota; kingdom Metazoa; phylum Chordata; class Aves; order Passeriformes; family Sylviidae; genus Cettia; species Cettia cetti. The sequence continues at coordinate 76,088 of VZUI01045650.1, read as the reverse complement.
GGAGTTTCTGTCTTAACATTTAGGGGGTTTTCAGTTTTGTTTCAAATAATTCAGTTTTTTAATGTATTTGTCAGCACACCAGTATCAGAAGCAATACTGTTAAACTACAATTTTTAAAAAGGGGGGGAAACAGGTAAAAAATGTATACAAATTTGATTTTAAGGAAATTATTGAATGACTGCCATGGCTGCCCTAGCTGCTTTCCAGCTTGCTAATCTTCCAGAAGGGCTGAAGATATGTTTCATCTTCAAGAGAGCTCTCACTGGATTATCGGTGGAGTCTGAGCTTTAGTGGCAGCAGGCTGCTCCCTGCACTGCTAACTCTGTCCTTGCTGGACCAATCCTCTTCAAGTTAATGGAGCTGAGCTCTCTCATCTAGCTTGCTTTTTAAAAACAACATACACTCTGCTTTAATAACAAGATTTGTTTGAGGGTTGTAAGTATACACTGGCCTCTCTAAGCTAAACCTTGCACATTGCTGTCAGTGCGCTGCGTTGAATTACAGGTTTTACAGTTTTGTAGTTGCTCTCATGTTTGTCTCCATTATCAATACTCACACACCAAGTGCCCCCTAGAGCTGCTGGTGGCGAGTTTGATCATTCAAAGGCTCTGCCTCTGAGGCTATGGGGAGGGGTAGCCCTGGTCCCCCCCGGCCATGGAGGGGTGAGCAGGGAGTGCATCCCCCTGAGCTACTGGGGCACAGCCTGAGCCAGGCTTCTGGGAACAAGGACCAAGGCTGTGCATCTCTAAGATTGGGCAGGGCAGCTGCTCCAGGGCCACATCTTTCCTGCTCAGTCATCTTACAAAAATAGCTTATAAAGAGCTTTATATTCCCAGGCACTGTATGTACAGAACGAGCTCCAGCATTTGCTTTCCTGTTGCAGGAGCTTTCCCAAAGCCACATGGTCTCTGTAGCCAACTGTGCACTAAGCTGTGCCTCTGCTCCTCCTTACTGTGCTGCACTGATTCACATGTGAATATGAGTCTTTCAAATGCTTTTCCCTGCAAAGTACCTTCATGTTCTGTGGTGATTACACTAGACTCTGCTGTGCTGAGTCAAACAATTGGTGTAGGGCTGCTTCACATGCTGCAGCTGAACTGTCACAGGGTGGATGTCCCTCAGGGCAGGTAGAGGTAGATACTGTTTACCATCATTTAAATCATCCACATTATGATTATTTTTACTAATGCAAATTACCATCTTTTTATGTCACTTTAGCCTATTCACATTCAGAACTTGCCTGGTTCCCTTTGTTTTCCCAGCTGAGAAAATCTTTTCATTATCAACAACGACATAAAAAAATTTTTGAGGGGATTATGTAAATAAGTGATTGAATCAGCACTTCTGCACTTATTGCCAACATAAAAGCAGTGTGACATTTGCACAGAAGAAAAACAAAGTAAATGCAGATTCTTTTTTGTCTATTCCCTACATTCAATTAAAAATTAAAATTATGGCAGCGCTTGTTGTCACAGCAGCCTTTACTTAGCAAAGAAACATAGGAAGAGATTAATTACAATGTCAGTTGCTCTAGGCTAATGAGAAATTCTCCTTTCAGCAGATTGGTCATCAGCATCCATCTGAGTAAGTTCTGTCTCTGGTATTGCATCCCTTCAAAGAAACAGCACTGTCTTGTCTCATGGATTTCTGTTTGGGGCCAAAACCCCAGTGGCTCGGTTCCTGTCTAGCTGCTTTTCTGGTCTTTGATCTCTGGAGAATACGAAGAGAAATCAATGCCAGTGGGCTGGATGGGGGTACAAGGTTCAACAATAAAAGCAAGCTCTCCGAACCTGGTTCATCTCAGGGACCCATTACATTACAGTAAAGCAATGTAATGGCTTGTGGCTTCCTTCCATAACTGAGGCATTATTTTGCAATCTGCTGTCAGGAGTTACATAAAGCCTTTCACAGCAGAAATGCATGCATATGGAAAGGGCAAGCTGGGCAAACTGTTTACCTCTGTATTTCTATATCTGTATTGATATTTATGATATGAAGCAAATGGAGGGAAGTGCTGAAAGAGCCATGCATTTATTTTATCTTTCTGTCTCAGTGAATCCACTCCTGACTTTTCTGCAGGCTGTAAGAGTTCAAGGTCCCTCTCTGCTAATGCAAGGTCAGTCAGGGCTCTCACACACTTCAGCAGCTGAGAACTCACATCACATACATGGGGAGCATGCCCTGCTCGAATATGGTTTCAGTTTGTGACATATGACATATTATCAGTGCAATTCCTGCTGCATGTCCCTTCCTTCAGCAAAGGACACATGCTGCAAATACAAGGAACAGCAGCTTGTAGGTGAGGCAGCTTCAGCTTGTAAGGGCTTCAGCTCTTTAATCACGATCCCTAAGTCCACAACTCTGGCTTCATCCCTTGCAGCATGAGGAACAGCTTCTGCATTTGTTTGTTTAATCCAAAACTTATAAATAGCCTCTGCCAGCCCTGACCCAGCAAGACCTCAGATGCTCTGCATGTATTGCTCCTGGGGGAGACAAGGTCAGTGCTGTTCCACACACTTTGCTGCTCCTTGTTCTACCCCAGAGAGCTTTTTCTAGCGGCACGGAGGCAAACATGCCCAAAAAGGAACCACAGTTCCTTCCTCATACATTCATGCTTCCTGTTTTATATTTGAAGGGATCAGCACTAGAAGTAAAGTCACTATGAATCCAGAATGTGCCAGCCATTTCATTCCAATCTTTGCTGCAGCCTGCATGGAAGCACCATAGCCAGGGAGAGAGAGGTTAAAGGCAAGGTAAAATTATGATACAACTTCAAGCATTTTTGTGGCAAAGTTTATCATTACTTGCCTCAAACTTGTTGCTAAGCAGAGGGGCTTTCAATGATCTCAACAATCAAACTGGGAGCCCCTCCATGCATTGGCTCCATTTTCTTCCCTTGCCTGCTATTTTGGTCACTTTTCCAAAGCGTGTATCAAGCAAGCCCTGGATGGCTGCGGGCCTCTCATTCACACTTCGGTGTGGAGAGGAAATGAGGAGTGTTCACTCAGCACCTTGCTGGCCTGGGTCAGGGGCAGCAATGCAGTTACTCTGCAGATGCCTGCTTTAATTAGGAGATCTTTACTTTGCCAGCAGACCTGGGCAAAGCAAGATGAAAGCTTGGAGGCAATTAATTGCATTTCACTCTTTTTCTCTGTTAGCATTTTCAACTTTTGTCAGGTCTTTTCTTATCTATTGCATTTAATTCTAGTTCCACTGGTCTCTGTGGTGCAACATTAACTGTATTCTTTTTCTTTCAGATACATATTCCTAGTAATTGAAAGAGCAGGAATCTCTGTGTTCTTCTTTATCCAGGAAACCAATCACTACCATTGTTTGTCCCTAGCAACAGTATCCCACAAAGTATTTCTGATAAAGAAAATTCCAACAAGTCCACATACATAGAGCCACACGGAGAAAGAAAGCTGCATTCAAAGCCAGCATTGTGCAAGATGAGTACCATGCTTTCGATGACCACAAATATTGACACTATGGCAATATTTTATATTCTGAGCTTGCCCACCGTGCTGGTGTACTCGCTGGCCTAGATCAACCCTTTGTCTGCTGCCATTAACCGTATGGATGCCGGATTCACAGGCAGTTAAAACGTGCACAAACACGGCGTAAGGTCCTCCACTCAGATCAGGAGCCACACCACTTTCACACAAAGGGAGATTCTGGCCTTTGCATTTCGTTCAGATTCAATCTCTGCTAGAGACAACCCGAGAGCTGGCTCTGCCAGTGCTGCAAGCAGCATCGATTTTGTGCCACGGCGCTGCCAGCGCTGGTGTGGAGGATGCGGAGCAGCGCTGCCCTACTTGCTCTGTTCCCATGACAACACCCTGCAAAGCAGCCTCCCCCCGACTGCCTCGCCGCACCTAGCAGCGTGCCCAGGCTCCGACTTTCAACCCAGAAAACGCCTCTCCCTTTAATTAGCAAAAATCCTTTTCCAAGGAAGAAAGATCTGTTTGGAATAGCAGTGTTTTGACCGTCAGAGCAGAGGTATTAAGCTCTCCACACGCAGACACGGGGAGAATGGCTGGGTTTCGTTTGCCGTTCATGCTGCTCCTCGGTAATGTGATCAGCAATGACTTGTGGGTTGGCTCCAGGACTGTATTCTTTTCTTTGTTGGTGCTGCTTCTCCTCGTATGCTCCTATGAAGTGAATTAGTATCTAACAGCACTTCAAGTAATTCCTGATTTCACGTATTAGATGGCAAATAGTTGCTTGGGCTGATGTTCTGGGGAAAACACTCTGCTTTTCTTGGGGGTGAGCCTTGTCCTGCCAAGCTGTGTGTCACCTGCATTCCATGAGCAAAGCCTTGAGACTGATCAAGCCAGCCGTTCTTCAGGCAAAATGAGCAGGAGCAGATGAGAAATATGGAGCACAAAGATGAATTCAGGGCATTGAAGCTGGGTGGCAGTGGACAAAAGCATGATGAGTTTTCCTGCCTGCCAGTCCAGTGTAAGGCTATAGGGTAAGGGTGATTTTTTTTTTTTTTTAATTGTTAAACTGTTCTCCTGTACAGATTCTAAGCTTTTTATATGTAGACTGAGAGCTCAGCCTGTAGCTTTGGCTGTACCACTCCCAATTGCTCAGTATTTGCCTCAATGGGTGTATGTTTTCATCTGGCTAGGAGGGATCCAAAACTAGGCTTGGTAACCAAAATGTTGAGATCCTTACTAGGTCTCATCAAAGGATCCACAAAAACACTCCTCCAGGACTGAGAGGAGCTTGCAGCTGAGTGCTGATATGGTTCTCTCTGACACATGAACAGCTCTATGACTGGGAAGTTCTTCATCCTGGCATGGCCATGGCCTTACCCAGGACAGGTTTTGTGAGGTGTAAGTGACAGGGGCTCCCTGCACTGCACCTGAGGGTGGTAACAGCCCATAGGTGACAGCACATAACCCATCCTGGGCACTTCCCTCACCAGCAGCAACTGAACTCGCCGGGCCCTGGCTGCAGGGTTTTGCAGCACAGCAAAGACTCAGAATAAAATCCACTGCAAAAGCCAGTTGCCGTGTAGACAGAAAGCATTCTCTGGGTTATTGAACTCAGGATGTCCACTGGAAGGCTGTTCTTCCTGCTGCTGGGTGACCACAACACACGTATTTTGATTTGTTCCGTTGTCATATTGTCCAGCCCAAGCATTTCTGTGACCCCAGCACCAGCCTGCACAGTACCTTCCATTTAACTCAATTACTGGCTCATTTGCTATTCCATTTTATTTGATCTGAGCCTTAAAGACCAAATAACATGTACTGCAAATTACACAATGTCCATACTTAACTTGGATGGCTTCAAGCAGGTGCTGAGGAGCAATTAGATCACTGTCTGTAGAAGCTGCTATTTAACTAAGAAAGAAAAGACAACTCTAAATAAGACAGATGCAGAGAGAGCTCAAAGCTTGCTCACACTGATAATGAAAATTAATCAAACATCATTAGCAGTCTCCAGAGAGTTCAGTACATCATGTGCTTCTGAGATGTGCTTCTGGTTGTTCTCTGCCTGACAAGAGCACCCACTTCTCTCATCTCAAGGGGAGAAAAGAGATTTGCTACATCAATTAAGAGATTAAAATTTGGGGCCTTTTTCAGAAAGAGTTGGGTAACTTTCTTTGAAAGCCATTTGAGCCAGCCTGTGGCTTAGTGTGGGGAGCAGCCAGGTTCTCTGGGGAGGTCAATACATGCATGCAGAAGATTCTACTGAATACACAGCCTTGCTTTTCCTCCCATAGAGTGGGACTTATCTGGAGACACTCCGTTCTGAGCAGTGCTCTCTGGGAGGCTGCTTCTACACCTAAATGCAGCTGTGATGGCTAAGCAGCATATTCCATGCAAAGGAGTTGTCAGGAGAGTTGATTACTAATACCAGTCTCCTAGGGATTATTTTAGCACACAGTTAATTCTACTAAAACCTCATGTCCTTCCTTTTGCCATCCTGCCTCTCTTTTTCGTTGCCCTGATTTTAACTCATTAGCCTCAAAAGCTGGACACTGAGTCCATTCCATTTGTATGTGTTTAAAACACTGGACCCTTGGTTAGAGCTTCTGAGCTTTATAACAACTGAGTGTTTTGTTTGGGATTTGTGTTTGTCCTTTGGACCTGGTTGTTTACCCACCATCACCACTTATGTTTATAGTTTCATATTGTGGGAATTATGGGGGAGATGAGTAACAGACCTTGCTGGTCAAAGATGTGTCAGTTCAGGCTTAAAAACCAAGAGAAAAGAATCTAAAAGAGTGAAAGAAACTCAAGGTTTGTGTTTGCACATGAGCACATAGTGATGTGGACCTGCAGCCCTCCCACAAACCAGTCTTAAGGCTGGTGCATATAATACCTTCAGACTATCATGTGGAGTCTTGAGAGCTTCTCTCCTGAAGCTGGGCCTTGGGATCCTTGGGATTGACCCACTGACCTGCCTGCAAATGTGGCAGTTTGCAGTGCCAGGGATGGGGCTGTGCCATTGCTGAGCCTGGCCTCTGCTGCATTAGTTACCTGTGACCCCCAGGAACAAACAAGACATATTTTTCTCCTAAAGCAATAAGAGGTGCACCTAGATGGCCTTAACTTGATTTGGGATGGCAGAGAGCGGAAGTGCAGGGAGAGCAGCTGATGTGGGCTCAGTGTCATCAGTGTCTTCTAATACAATTTTTGAATGAGAGCATCCTATTAACTCCCTGTGTACAGACTACAGTGATTCATTGTGCTACAGCTTTCTCCAGGAAGCTTTTTTGCAGCTGCCACTGAGATCAGATGCTCTCTGGATAGGTACAGGTGAATCTAGTAGGCACTTTCTAGCTTTTAGAACAAGGACATAAGAGAGATGTCCCTGCTGAGACATGTCTGAGCCCTCACAGCTAAACCTGGGTTCTTCACTCTCACTGCTTCATTGGAAGTCACAGAACAGGACATTGGAAGGTGGCTCATGACCTTAATATCACAGCATAGAAGCAGCAGGAAGAAGGAATGAAATGCCAGACAGAAGTTTTCTCGCAACAAAACGTGGTCTTGGAGAAAATTTAACCAGGAGAATTCTAAGCTATAAATGCCAAGTTAATTAGTCCTCATGCACAATTTGTTTTTAAAAATACACTGTCATCTCCTGAAGGAACAAGAGCCCATTTCCCCTTCTGTTAGCCTTAAAAGTCAATCTAAAAAATGCCATTGAAGCCTAAACCAAGAAGCATCACGATGCTTTCAGTAGAGAAGCTCTCTGTGAGTAGGAGTTTAAAATCCACAGATTTCCCCTCTAAGCCTGCCAAACCAGAAGGCTGAACAGCCTTCCCAGGGCACCTCTCACAGCAGACCCACTTCACTGGATTCTCATATGACTGCACTGTTGAGGCCTGGTTTCTTTGTTACACCAGCTACAAGCAACATTTTGCCCAATTATGAGTTTTCTACTTCCCCACCAGCAATCAAAAAGGCTGGTGGAAATGTCCTAATCATTTTCCATGTGTCCTGATCTCTACTGGCCTGGATAAAACCAGGTCACTGGGCTGAAACTCATTCATCTTGAGCTTTGTCTTCCACCCAGGGACTTCAAAATGTTTTTTTTTTTTGATTTGTGATCTAGGAAAGACCAATGATTAACTCCCAATTACATTTTTATTTTCTAATTAATAGCCAGTGCTGTCTAGTGTTGCACAGTTTCTCTTTGCCCCTGTTCTCCATGACTCAGTATGTTTTGCATTTGTCAAGTGTCTGATCACTCTCCATGTGATCTTGTTTGTGGAGGAACAGAGGACTGAGATTTATAGCAACACTTTAAAATATATTGGTTTTCTCACTGAGGTCACAGATCACATTATTGCTCCTTCCCTTATGCAGTATTTTTCAGTGCTGCCTTTGCCAGCATTGCCATTGAGATGCTTCCCAGCTGGCAACACCTGGAAAACTCCATGGCCAGCTGTGCATCCCTGGGTTGCAGGTAACAGAGGTTACTTGGCCCTGCATAGCTTCTCCTTAGAGCAGAGAGAGTTTTTAGGTGGCTGGGTCCTGGTCTCCCCCCTCAATCTCTCTTAGTGCTCCTTGGTGGGAGCACCTGGCACCAAGGCAGGGCACTGGCTCTGTGTCACCCGTGGGGCTGCTGCCAGCCGGGGCACGGGGACAGTGCAGCCCACAGCCCCCCAGCACGGCCCCCGAGCCCCAGCCCGGAGCCAGGCACAACCAGCTGGGACCAGAGCACCGGGGCTGTGCGGGCTGTGCCAGCCCCACAGGCAGTGCGGCCCCAGAGGCGCCTCAGCGTGCCAGGCAGTGCTTTCCTCACCCGCAGGAGCTCCGCCGAAGGGAGGAGGCTGTTTCTCCTGGTCTCTGAGAAGGAGAGGTGAGAGGTGGGGAGCAGTAAATCAGTGCTGGCCCTGGCACTGTCGGGGGGGAACAGATGGAGACACAAGGGGCTGAAACTGCATGAAGAGCTCCGCACCTTCTGCAGATCCCCCACCTGTTTCTGGATGCTGGGCTGGTCTAGGTTTAATGAGCACAGAACTTTACACCACTTCTCCTTGGGCGAGCCGAGGCGCTTCTCTGGAGAATCCAACCGCGTCTCCCTGCGGGGGCAGCCACGAGCCCGGGGCATCGATCCGACCGCATTCAAAAAGCTTCCCCCCACAGCTAATTCTCCTGCTGCCGTGGCTTCCTGTTATTCCTAAACTCCCGATATTTTTAGGTTGTCGACTGTCTTCATACCCACTTCGGGAGTGATGAAATCTCATCCTGGGGAAGTGGCAGCAGCACCACTCTAGTAACAAAATCGTTAAATCAATTGCCTTTGCAGCAAAGCCGTCTCTGGTGAAATGTCACTGAAACCTGCAGTGTCATCTCCAGAGCCTGCAGCCTTTCGTCAGCCATGTGGTTGTTAACAGAGGAGGAGGAGGAGGCGACCAGCACACGGCTGAGCCACTGCCAGCCGAGCAAAGCCCATGGAAAAGAGGAAAATAAAAGAGGAATCTCAGCTTAGGAAAAGGAGCCGACTTTCAGTTAGTGGAAACCTGATGCTTCACCTCCATCTATTAAGCAGCAGGTGATAAAGCAATACAGACCTCAGCTGATGTTTGTCCCATAAAATAAACCCAGCAAAATACAGCCCCAAGACGTGTTTAAACAGAAATAAGTCATCTAATTATTTGCTTCTGAGACATAAGAATTAGATTTGTTTTCACAACATTTTGAGCATCACTTCATCATCCATAATAGAAAAGCCCATAAAAAGTACCTCCCTGGAGAGCTATTAGATAACAGATCACCCTGGAGATAACTGTGAAGAGACACCCCAGCAGGTCTCATCTAATCAGCTGCTCTGCTGGTAGAGATGATGAACAAATATTGGTGGATCTCAGCAGGACCCAAAATGCATGTGAGTCATGGCTGTAGGGCTGCTCCTGGCAATGACCTCTGACTTTCCACTGCAGAGTGGCCAGCCCAGAAGGGGTTAAGCAGCAAATGTGGTGGCAGGAGTTGGGGTTGTGGGGTGAGCCCCATGCTGCAGCCCCAGGGTGCTCCTCCTCTGCTGCTGCCTGCCCATATGCCCTTGGGTGCATCACTTGCAGTGAAGTAGAGAGAGGAGTTGGGAGCCTGACAGCCACTCTCCACCAGATCTTCAGGTCTCTAAAATTTTCAGCAAGTGTTGATGCCTTGCCCATATGGGCCATCTTAATTGCAAGGGCCCAAGCATCAAGATCCTGCATGTTCCACCAGCTCTTGAAGCTCTGCAAATGGGCTCACCAGGGTTCTTGTTCAGTATCTTCCTCTTTGAGTGCTTTGTCTTGGCTTTAGGCATGACCAAAATGAAGAAAAGACATGGCCTTGGAGGGAGCAAAGGTGTTTTGTCCCACCACACTCTGCTGACCACAGGATCACAAGGGAAGTGCTTAGGCCAAGGAGCAGCTGGCTCACTCTCCCTGAGGCTGCTTGGGAAGGGGGTTGTTCTTGCCCTCCCCGTGAGATGTGTGCAGCATGAAGGCATTAACCAGCTGAATAAAACATTCAACAAAGGCCCCTCCCACCCCAGGGCCTTCTCATAACATCCTCTCACAGCTGTTGGTTTATCTCCTGAGTCCTGCTCATCCCACATGGCTGCAGGCATTGCCCCCTTCTCTGCCCCCACCACCTGCCAAGGGGCAGCAGGTCCCTTGGTCACAAGGCCTTCCTGCAATCCCAGCCAGGGAGAGGTTTCCAAAGGGGCATAGGCACACACCTGGCTGGAGAGGAGCAGCAGCAAGCACTCAGCTGCTGTACAATTTACCCCTGTGACCATGCAAGTTCTTGACACAGAGATCTGATATCACTTCCCCTATCCTATAATCCCTCTAGACTGAGGCAGATGCCTGTCTCCTGTGGCAGCTGTCCTGCCTTATCCTGGTCACAGGAGCCACCTCTGAAGGACCACCAGCTCCAGGGCTAGCCCCACTGTGCAGAAGGGATGGAGTTTTGCCCATTGATTTTCTATTTGTGTGTGCTGGGACTCTGCTCTTTAGCATCATGAACAAATCTAGAAACCTGTAGCAGCTCCAGGAAGCATGAGACATTATTTTTGCCTGTACATTGATTTTTCTCTTTTTTTCCTCCATTTTATTGCTGGAGCCTGGATTCTTTCCACACTCAGAGAAAATGCCAGCCCAGCAGTGAGGAGACCCAGTTTCACTGGGCGTGGAGTATTGCTGCCCCACCAAAGGTTGTTGCTGTGGGACTTGGAGAGGGTGAAGGGATAATTTGTCATAAGTAAGACAGAGCTCAAGTACTGCTGAAGCATCCTAAAGCCTATCCAGGCAGAGAACAGGAGGTCCCTGAATCCAGATTCAAAGCTTTGGGGAAGACCCTGACCTCCGCCTGTGGTCACATAGCTATTGCACTCATGCCTCATCTCTCTTCCCAGCTTTCCTAGGTTTACAAAGGACTCTCATACCCACCTGCACTGGCATTGCCCCAGCAAGCTAACTAAACACAGCATAAACACCAACACAGCTTTCCAAAGGGTAAACCTGGGAACAGCAGGACCTCATGGATCTCACAGCTCCCTTGGGAGGGAGAGCCGTGGCAACAGAAGGCTGGGATTTCAAGTGCTCACCTTTTAGCCCAAGTGCTGTGTGCCATTTAGCCTGCCCTGGTTTATTCACCCCAACTGCCTCTCTCCCTCAGTTCAAATGCAACTCCCAACAGCATTTCCAAAAGCACTGTAGAGCCCCAACAGGCTTAAGAGTGAAACAAACCCCTTTTCTTAACAGAAACATGCACAAAAAAAAAAAAAAAAAAAAAAAAAAAAAAAAAAAAAAAAAAAAAAAAAAAAAAAACAAAAAAACAAAAATCCCCCAGCATATCTAGCATACAAGCAAATAAACAGCAATAATGGTGTAACTTTATTTAGATTTAATTTGACATTTAGCACAGTAATATGCACTGAAAGAAAAAAGTACCAAAATACCAAACTCATAGCATATAAAATAATCAAATATATTCCATATTTAGTGAAATATTTCTACAACACATCAGTGGGACTACCCTGGGCAGCCCAACCCTGTAAATATATATATATTTATATTTATAGCTGTGTTATATAAAATACTGTATGTAGAGAAAGCACTGAAACTTATCACCAAAATAGAAAATAGCTCAAAATACAGATAGTTCAGCTTTGCTGGATATACCCAATATGGAAAAGAGGTTCAGACCCACTGCAGGAGATAAATCTCCAGCTGAGATGCTCTGGCAGACATGGGATGGCAGGGGTGGGCACACCCTGGATCAGCTGGCAGGAGCCTGGCTGCTGATGACCATGAGATGACAGAACTTTCTGATTCTCACCCAGAACCACCAAGAGGCTTCCAGAGTGGGAATGCCATCGGTGCTTGCAGCTGATGCTGGGGCCGAAGCTAAGTCAGAGCTACCAGAGCAGCTCCTGCTCCTGCAGCACAACTGGATCCCTTATGGAGCCAGCTGCAGCAGGACTGGCCATTAGCAGATGCACAACATCACAAGGATATTATTCTGGATTTTAAAGATGTCTCTTCAGCAGATGACAGTGATTCATTCCCATTAGGTTTTGAAAACACAAAAAGCTGTGTTTGTGCGAGGCCAGGCTCCCCCAGGCAATACCGTGTGGCACGGGAAGCAGCAATCCAACTGCTCCAGGACAGTGGCACCAAAGGAAATGCTTGTCCTGGCAAAAACTCCACCTTCCCTGAGGGTCATCAAAGGTTGTACTTAAGGACCCAAGCAATTTGTAGACAGGTATAAAAAATATGGCATTTCCGGCAGGAGCACTGAAGCGCAGCTGGAGTCAATAAACTGCAGCAGCTGTGGCCTGGGCATTGCAGGGGCTTCAGGCTGGCTGCTGGGTGGGCAGGGACAGGCACAGGTCCTGGTGGCAGGGACAGGCACAGGTCCTGGTGGCAGGGGCAGCCAAGGGCTCTGCACCTGCTGCTTTCCAGACAACGCACTTCTGTGCTTGATTTTTGCTTTTTGGCCCGGTGAAATGATTGATTTACTTGACTACCCCCATAGGAAGGCAGCCAAGACTTGCTCAGAGGATCCCTCCTCAGAGAGTTTCGGGCCCCAGCGCTGGTGCCAACCCCACACTGGGAGATCACCCTGTGAGCCCTCCCAAACCCTGTTCCTGGGCTTCTGCCACGCCACTGCAGAGGAGCCTGTAACCCATTAATAATTGTGCAATTGCTCTTCCTCATCAAGCCAGCAGTTACATCCCTAATTACATGGCAACAATACTATGCTAACAGGATGAGCTATATTTCCTAGGTGGTATTAACATTGTTATTTTACTCTGAGTAACTTCCTGGTAATGGCCATTTGAATGTGGCAATATCAATTAAGTGAATATAAATGCTTAGCCCCTGGAAAAAATCTTTAATAAAAATCTCATTCTGATAGCCTCTAATCACAGCTAAGTACAATTACTCATACGAGGCCACTATAAAAAGTATATTTCTCATCAGAAGAAATTCATAAGGTTTTCCCAACTGTTTGTAATAAAGAGGACACTATATAGAAAAGTCCAGAAAATAAGCACACGTTTGTTTCTCAAAACCCATAGATAAACATGACAATATCTCTAAATTACTGGCTACAAACAGGATTTCATTTAGCTCTACTCAAGCTGTAGCCTGTTATAAATGTTTTCAAAGCAGCACGTTGCTGTTTCATCTGGAACAGCTGCACAGGATTTCTTTGATATCAAGCTCTTGTGTGGGGACGGCATTTCAATTTCTCTTTATGCCTCCGAACTGCTGAAACTGGAAGGAAAAGACATTTAGTAGAGCAGGAATCTTTCATGGGGGAAAAAAAGAAAAAAAAAAAAGCAGCATAATTTGGGCTCGAAAGCAGTACTAAGAAATAATTTATCACCTCAGTGGAGACAGAACCACGCTGCTTCTCACATCTCTGTTTCAAAGGAGGCAGGGAAACCAGCCTGTGGTCTTGCATGGCTCCCCCCCAGTGTTGTAGCTGGCACTGCCTGGGCTCACCCGCTGCACCCAGGGCCGTCAGCAGCCCCGGACACAGGCAGGCCGTGACCTGCGCACGGAGCAGGGCCACCTGCGCCCTCAGCCCGGACTCCCCGCACCAGCCCGTGCATCCCTCCTGCGCTGCCCGCTGCCCATCGGAACAAGCAGCTGAGGGAAGTGTGCTCCTTCCCCTTCTCCCCCGCTCCCTGCGAGGCTCCTCGAGCTCGGCAGGCTGGCGCTGCGCGGGGCTGCAGGACATCCCAAATGCCCGGGGCTGGTCGCGACCGGCAGCTAAAGAAGATGCTGACCTACATCATCCACAGACACACTTTCTCAAGCAGTGAACGAAGGTTTTTTGGGTTGCTCATCGCTGAGCTATCACAAGTGCTGCCTGTGAAGGCACGGAAGTGCAAAGCCCCTGTCAGGCACTCGGTGCTCGCCGGTTTCGTGAGTCAGAGGCAGGAATCTGTGATACATCTCTTATTCACAGCACTCAGCAAGAAGGATGCGGTGCCTGGGAGGAGGGGGTTTGCCCTGCCTGCTTGCCTGCAGAGCCAGCCACCACGGCTACACACAGTGAAGAGGTATAGCACAGATTTATCTTTCTTTAGGGAGAGAAGGCTGGAAAAATCTGGGACACCAGGAAGAGCTGGCAGGAGGGCTGCTGGGGTAGTGCGGGGAGAGGTGGCAACACCATTATCTTCAAACAGGATCTTGCTCTCAAATATTCATGTGGGTTTGTCAGCCTTGCTTCATAAAGATTTTCCAGGCAAAGGTTTGTTTGGGAACACTGTCAAAGCAGGCCTCAAGGAGTCTTCTAAGTGACCTCCAAAAAATACATTTCCTAAGGCATTCCCCTGTGCATATCTTGTCAGAAACTCGCTTTGATGTACAATGTTTGCTAGGAAAAAAAAACGATAAAAGCTGACAAAGGCTGCCAAAAAATCCAGGGACTCCGTTTCAAAATCTGATGAGCTGATAAAAACAATTTCTGCTGGGGCCATTGACCTCTCACTCGCCTCCAGCAAAGGGTCTGGCAGCTCCTGTGTGGCTCTGCCAGGGGGCACTGCCTGCAGGAGGAGGGATGCACATGCAGCTCACCTCCCCAGACTACTTACTGCTCTCCTGCCTCAGCACTGTCAATGCTCACAAACGGGATTTCTTCCCTGTCCATCTGCCCCAGAACGAGGTGGTGCTTCTCCATGTTTATGACACACTGTACAGAATAAATGTCTTTAGGTTAGAGGGAAAACTGCAAATTAGAGTGGTCCCAGCTCCCCCATCAGCACAGGTAAGCATCCTGCTGGAAAACTCCTACCTTCAGAGACTTCAATGTCTGCAGCCCAAAGGAAAAGGGTTGGTCATTGTCCTCTGAAAAAAAACAGGACAATTCAGATTTATACATTCAAAATGCCCTCCTGGGCTTTTTGTCAGTGAGTCCATCCTTCCCTTGTGGTTGCTCTGCTAAACAAAACCCTGTTTATAAAGGGACTGACTCCAGAGGAGAACAGGATGGCACGAGGGCAGGCGGATGTGCCTGCAGGGAGACGCAGTGGTTGCTGCATCAGCATGGCAAAGCCAAGCTTGCTGAACACATCCTCCCCCTTCCCTCTGGGGGGCCAAACAAAAACTTATTCTTTTTTAATTTTAACATCTTCCTAAAGCTCTGTTTTTCCTGCTAGGGTAAGAGGAAGCAGAGCCAGCCTACAGTGGAGGCCCAGAGGGTTGTAAACTCACCCACGACGAGGGCAGCACACTCCACGGGGACCGCCCCCACCGTGAGGGACAGACACTCGATCCGGCCGATGGCTTTCACCTTGTTTGGCAATGAAACCACCTCATCTTCAGCAGGGAGGGTTTTGAGATGCTCCTTTAACCTGTGGGCAGTGAAAACACTCCTAACATCAAATGGCCATGGCTTGGCTGTTCCAGCAAGGAGCAAACTGTGTCTGGAGGGTGCTCACACCTGAAGTGCTCATAGCTTGCTCGTTTACCACGCTGTTGTTTGAAAGCTGCTTCCCTGGCAGGATCTCTGTGGGTGCTCTGCAGGAAGCCAGCAGCCCACAGGCACATCAGACCACAGCATCACCCACAATGCAGCCCTGGGGCTGCCCAAGCACAGCTCTGTACTGCATCTTGGCCTTACCCAAGGAATCTTTTTCCTACATTTTCTCAAGACTTGGGGAATACAAAATTGCTTCTAATGCAGTGTGGGAGTAAGGAAGGGTTAGTTCACTCCAGCTTCCATGAGTGGAGCTGACACTGTGTCCCCATGGAACCACAGAAATGTTGAGGCTGGAGCAGACCTCTAAGATCGAGTCCAACTGTTAACCCAGCACTGCCAAGGTCACCACTAAACTGTGTCCCCAGATGCCACACCCCCACATATTTCAAACACACCCACACATATTTCAAACACTTCTAGGCATGGTGATGCTATCACTTCACTAAGCAGCTTGTTCCAAGGCCCGACCAACCTTTCAGCAAAGAAATTTTTCCTGATACCCAAACCTCACATGGCACAATCTTGAGACCATTTCCTCTGGTCCTGTCTCTCATTACCTCACTCAATCCTCCTTTCAGGTAGTTGTAGAGAGTAACAAGGGCCACCCTGAATCCCCTTTTCTCCATGCTAAACATGGCTCACATCCAGGGTGGCCCAATCCATGTTTGTTAGTGCTGCTTCTGGATCTATTCAGAGGAAAAGGGGACAGAACAATCACATTCAGCCCAAAGAAAAGAAAAAAGGACATCAGAGCTATCTCAGGTACAGCTTCTATCTACACCCTTTGAACCAGTCTGACAATACTAATTAATTATTTAGCTTCAGTTTCTCTTTTAAACTGAACAAGAATCTAATGGAAAGGCTGTTTGAGATGCTGATCTCTCCCTTGGATAAAAGCCATATCAATTTTCAGCTATTTGAGGTATCTTTCTGCTGAGCCGCATTGCAGCAGTGCATGTGTGTGTCTCTCTGTCTGTCTGTGTCTGCCAGCCCCCTCAGAGGCTCCAGGACTGAGGTGAGCATGTGAGGGGTAGCAGGGAAAAGGAGCTGGATCCCCTCTGCTGCTTTCTTGCAGTCTGGCCTTAAAAATCAGTAGGAACGTATCAATCAGAAGTTTATGAGTCCCTTGGCCACCTCCTGCACCTCCTACAGCTCCACAGGGGATTTCTCATACTGGCAACCTGTGAGCCTACTCTGCTGCTTTCCTCAGTGTGAGGGGGAGAGAGTGACTGGCATCATGACAAGACACAAAATAATTTTTGAAAAAGAGGGATGAATTGAGCCTGAGCATCAGACAGACAAGTGCTGCTCTGAGACACCGAGTCCCCTGAGACCTGGGCAGCAGCAACAGGCTCTGACCTCTTTCTTCAGTGCTCTTTGAAGGACAGGGCTGCTGCAGCAGAGCAGTGCTGCAAGAACTGCACCAGACACACAGAAGAAACACAGGGAGCAGAGGAACTATCCCATAGCATGAAATCCCTCCAAATGCCATCGTGTGGCCATCCTGGGCTTGGCTGAGCTGCTGCACAGATTGTGACAAGGTTGTAGTAAGCACAGCCACCTTCCAGTCACTAAGCACTATTGTGCAAAGAAGTAATTAATGTTGGCACAGGAACAGGCACCATTCATTCAGGGCTGTGCAGTAGTGCTCAGTGAGCAGGTGTAATTTTCTTTTTTTTTTTCATAATTACTGCAGGTTAGCTGCAAAAAGCGATGACTCCATGAGAAATAAAGTGCCAAAACCTCCTTGATATCCTGTGAGCTGATGCCTGCTCCTGTTCCTCAGAGATGAGAGAGTTTTGCTGCAAATAGCTGTCAGTCACCTCTCTAATAATCCATAAATACATTTCCTTTTCCTTTAACCAGGAGAAACTTGTCATTGGGAGCAGCATCAGACACCCAGTTCTGAGGACATGCATGCACACAGCTTCTTTACACTAGGTGCTGGGCCAGCAGTGCTGCAGCCACTGGCTGGGGGCATGTCCAGCAGCCTGGTCCCTGCCCTGCCGGGGGAGCCCACAGTGCTGGGCTGGCTGCAGCCCCACGCCTGCCCTGGGGACACAGAAGGCTGGGGAAGGTTCAGCTGTTTCATGAGGCACTGAGTGACAAGCAGGCACTGCAAAAATACAAATGCATCCCACCCTCTGAAAGGATTCCCCCAGAGGTGAACAGGGTGGCACCAGTGGCTATTATTCCATCTCCCTGCCATTTAAGATTGGGGCAGGATTTGGTTGTAACAGGAGGGTCAGGGCTTGCTCAGTCACAGCCCAAAGCACTCCCTTCTAGAATGACCATCAGTGACATGAGCAAAGCCCCAGCCCCAGGACAGTGCCTGTGCTGCCAGGTGCCATGCCAGGTGCCAGGTGCCATGCTCCTGCAGAACAGAAATCCAGCTGGATATTTACCCTAGCCTGTCCAGGCAGGCAGAGGACATGAGGTTGTGCTGCGAGCCGGTGTCCACCACGGCCTTCAGCTCCTTCCCCGCACACTGCAAGAGCAAGAAGAGATGGGAATGATGTGTGGGATGCAGGATGAGCACCAGAGTGTCCAGGAGCTCTGGTGCCCATGAACTCTCCTCAGGCCAGCTCATCCCTGCTCCCCTGCATGCTCAGGTGCATGTAGGGTCCTGAGCCCCTCCCAGCTCCTTTGTCCCTGCAGAGAGCAGATGGGGCAGCTCCAGGCAGGAGGGAATACTGTGGAGAATGGGAAATACAAATGAGCACAGGGCTAAGGAAGAGAAATGTGAAATCTTGGACAAAGAAAATAGGGACGGCACTTGAGGAAAACAAGCAGGCTGTGAGCAGAGGGATTTGCATTGGATAATTACACCCCAACTTTTCTCCACGCTGCCCCAACTTAGCTATCCCCTCTGCCCTGCTGTGTAAGGGAAGACACCCAGTTTTCTCTGTGCCTCCCAGGTGGGCATCTCAGCCACAGCAGCCTGGAGCTGCAGAGCGAGTGTATCCCCACAGCTGTGACAGTCCCGTGGGACCACAAACCTGACTGGAAAACATGGAGAACAAGAGCACAGCCAGAGACTGTTGGAAATAGAATCTGCAGGGGGAAAAAAAAAAAAAAAAAAAAAAAAAAAAAAAAAAAAAAAAAAAAAAACAAACCCACAACAACAACAACACAGAAGGCTGTGGAGGGACTATTACCTGGCAGCTCACCACTATGAGCTCTTCATCTTCTGTCTTCCCTGAGCTGTCCAGTTTGGTTTGGTTCAGCTTGTTGGTCTGGGAGGAGAGATCTCCCTTTGGAGTCCAGCTGCC
This sequence comes from Cettia cetti, assembly GCA_013401135.1. Taxonomy (NCBI): domain Eukaryota; kingdom Metazoa; phylum Chordata; class Aves; order Passeriformes; family Sylviidae; genus Cettia; species Cettia cetti. The sequence goes on along the minus strand of VZUI01045650.1, from coordinate 57,355 downwards.
TCGGCTGCCTCGGAACTTGGATAAATTTGTTTCCATCAGGCGCTTCTGCAGGATGTTATGTGGTTGCTTTAAGAAAGAACACACGCACAAGAGCAGGGCGAAGTCAGAGGAAAGTCACACAGTGGCCTGTGTCACCAGACTGCCTGTGGTGCCCAGTGCTGGTGCCTCACGTGAGGGAGGCCCTAAGGTCTCACTCTCCCCAGTTCTCAGACTACAGGTGTCCTTCCTAGCTAGTTCTGGCTTAGCTGTCTTTGACTAAAAAGAACTTGGTTTTGCAAAGGGAATAATACTGTCACACTGTTAACCTTTGAGACCTTGTTTGGATGCCTGTAGGCATCCAAACAATTCCAGCATTTTCAAGCTGGTGTTTCATCCATAACTGCCTTCATCTCTCAGTGAAGGGAATTCTGTAGTGATGTGAAAAGTTTGGATGTAACAGACCATATTTCCAATGATATTCACCACCTAAGTATGAAGAATATCTAAAATTGCCCTCTGTGACTCTTACCCCTGGACTTTTATTTAGCTGCTAAGGGTGGCAAAGTGGGACCAATCCTGAGTGCCACACCACAAGAGGAAAGGGAGAGGAAGGAAAGAGGAAGGTAAGCTGGACTGAGACAGATAGGTATTCTCCCAGAATTCCCAACACTTCTCTCTTTCTCTGTCATTTCTATTTGCTCTGGGAGAAGCTTGTTGCCTCTCAAGACCTCCTCCAACCTCTTTCCCAAAAGCCTTTTTATGTTTAATGTTCATTGCAGATGGATGCACACACTCTGCTGGAGGTGAAATTACTCTGCCTGATTATCTGCTCATTTCTCTGCCCAGCTAATCTTCCCTCCCCATTAATGCCTTTCCTTCTGATTTTAATTTGAACATGGTGAGACACTTTTACTGGCTTGTTCCTGAATTTCTGCATTCATGTTAAACCTGCTTGTGTGTATGCAGAAACATCTGAAACGGTAAACCTCCTCATCCCAAGGGAATATTCAGAGTCAGGATGGCTTTGAAAACCTAGGGCCAGGGCTCCCCAGGTTGGCCAGTGCTCACCCTCGTGCACAGCTTGTTAAATAACACCCCTTACAGAAGTCTAATGCAGCCTGGCATCATCCTAAAATAACTGCAGCCACATTGGTGCTTCAGCTCCCGCTGTGGGCGCAATGCAGGCAGTGGAGCTGGACCTGACTGATGGGATGGGGCAGCTGCAGCCTGCACCAGTGGTCACTGGGACATGTCAGCTCCTTTCATCCCCCCTTTCCACTATTCTGATTTCTGCTACTTGAAATAGAATCCCATGGCCATGTTGGGTTGCAGGTGCTGTGTCTGACCAACCCGCTACAGAGCGTGCCCTGTGTGTGAGCAGTAACTCCTGATGGGCAGGAATCAGATCTGGCATCATGCTGCTCTCCCAGTGAGGCCAAAGAGCAGAAACCAGTGTTTCTTAACTGGATGAAAGGCAGGCAGACTGGCTGCACTGGTACTGGGCCCTGTGTGGAGGGACAAGCAGATCAGTTTGGAAGCGTGGGCTCCCTCGTGTGAGGCAGCAGCTGTAGGTGCACAGTCAGCACTGTGATCACCTCCAGTGCTCCTCTCCAGAGCAAAAATGCAAGCCAGGGGTTTCTGACAGTGGATGGGATGTCCTTTTCACCCTTTATGTTTGACTGCAGCTCAGGAACACAGCCGGAGCACTTATTCTTCACATCATTTGAAAACAACAAAAGAAAGGATAGGGAAAGTATGGGGGAAGTAAATGTAGAAGTAAACGGATGAAGCTCACCCAGCTGGCCAGAAGACAGCCTGCCACACAGAGGTCACCTCCTTGTGCCCAGCCCCACTCAGGCAGGACCAAGAGAAATTTCTGAATGGCATCATCCCAGACAGTCTGGGTGCTCTTCTGATCTGCCTGGCCTCAACCTCCAACACACTCCTCATGGCTGTTGTAACTGTCATCTACCATTGAATTCAACCTAATTTTTTTAACTTCAAGTTCTTCTATGAGTTGTTAATCAGTAGCATACATGGGTTTTCTCAAGCCCTGGTTTTTATGAATCTTATATGGGATCCATCACCAAAAGGAATAATCCATCACTCAGCAGGCACACGTTACCAGCACAAATGGGATTGTCTTTTGTTGACATTTGCTCTTTTGAAAACCACAGCAAATCCTGCCTCTGGGAGGGAGAAATATTCCTTATGTTGTGCTTCAATACAGAAATAATCTGGCAAGAGGGGGCTGAAAAGGTTCCCTGCAGCATCATCCTGTCTCAGGCTATTAATTAGTTTGCTTTAACTTGGATTTCCCTTGACTCTTGTGTGCAACAGAGTGAGGGATGTTAGTCATGGAGATGACTCAAGTGATGGATATGTACTTGGTAAATGGATAATGTGCCAGGGGACATTTGCAAATGCATATTTTGCTGGCAAACTGCAAGCAGACCATGTCTGGGAGGGAGAGAGAGAAGGAAAACCTCCTCCTGACAGCAGTGGGGAAGGCAGTGTGTTCTCCCTCCAGTGTGGGCCTTTCAGTGTTTGAAGGAACCCAGATTACTTGGTACAACATTCCTATGCATTGCAAAAAAACTCTTGAAAGTTTTATGAAAATATAGGATGTTGCATTTCATTGTGACAATGAAAAATAAGTTTTCCTAGTATCAATCACCACTATATAAATACAAATCAGGATTCTTTTCATAAGATATGTCCATTTCCAACCCCAAGATTTGCAAAAACCTATAATCCCCTAAAAATGTCACAGTGAAAACCTAAAGAAGTGAGTGAAGACACCATCTACTGCTGACCTGATTTACCACTGCCTGTCAAAAGCACAAGTAACTCTGCCCAGCTTTGTTCCTCTCTGATTTACAAGCAAGTGCATTGCTGCAGCTTGCAGTATTCATTTCTCTGGCAGGTTTCCCTCTATTTGGCTTCTAGATCTGGGGATAACAGGGTGCATCAACAATTTCACTCAGGAGGAGATGAAGGTCAGGGAAGACACCAGCTCCCCTCCTCCATCTCAGGAGGTTTGCCCTCTCTTCTCTATCTAGACAGTAGAGGGGAAAAAAGGAGTTTTAATGCATCGACAGGGCTAATCCCAAGAAATAATTTCTCTCTCTTCTTCTCATACTTCATCCATATTCACATGTTCTAGCAGCATCCTGTGCTGTCAGCCCCTCTCTTAGGGTGATGAGGTGGGACAGAGCTGACCCCTGCACCCCCATTTTCCCAGGCAGCAGCCAGCTCTCTGGGCAAGGCAGTGCACACAGCATCAGAGCTTCCTGCACTTCAGACAGGACACACCAAGCTCTGGGGCAGGAGCTATGGATCAACCAGTGCTCACCAGCTATGGGAAGCTGGGGCTGGGGCCACAGGGTGCCCAGGGTGGTGCTGAGGGTGCCCAGGGAGGTCTGAGGGCATGATGGAAACAGGAAATGCTTTTGTTGCAGTTGCTGCTTTTGTTACTATTTATGACTCTGTTTCTCAGGTTGTCCAATGATGCGGGACTGCTCCGGACAGAGCTGCTCCAAACTGGTCTGGTGGCTCTGGGGGCAAGGGATGAGTGTCAGAGCACCAGGAGGAGCTGCAAGAGCCAGCACTGTTCAGGTTGGGAAGGGGGCCATGGTTACCCTGTCAGGAAGCCCTGACAGGTCCTAGCTGAAGACCACCTCGTGCCAATTTTTTTTGGCTTCAGGAGAAAAGCATCAAAACAAAGCCATTTCTGCTCTCTGCATCCAGCCTGACATTTGCCAAATCCAGTGTATGCTTTGCTATGGCTTGCTCTCCTACTGGACAGAGTGGAGTACGTAAAGGGAGTGAGGAGCTAAAGTTCTGTCTGAGCCAGAGTAATTCACTGGAAATGGTGACAGCATTGAAATGTATGATTACAACAAGTATTTATCAAACCTGCCTGTGCACAGCACCCCCAGGAGAGCTGCTTCAGGAGCTGAGTAATGGCACACAGAGCAGAGGAAGCCAGCACACCCACCCTGCTGACCTGCTGCTGCTTCGCTGTGCACTGCACCCCCCGCACCATGGCAAAAGGAAGGGATTTCTCCCCAAAACTGGAAAGCCTGCTGCCAGCTGCCACAGTGACAGACAGGATCTGTTCTCACCACCTGTCCCCATCTCTGAGGAGCTGCTCCCTGGTCCCTGCTCCTGCCAAGGCTGTCGGAAAACCCCCGTGGGAAACCCTGCGTTAATAACGCCGGTCACGTCAGGAGCCCTCCACAGACGTCAGCACAGCTGCCAAGAGCTGTGGGCACAGGAACGTGCTGCTTTCTGAGGAGAGGCACAGTTATTCACAGGGAAGCCATGCAAACGCCTTGGGCTGAGACCTCGCATGCTCTGGGCCTCCTGATCGTGCAGCTCGGTCCCTCTGGGCCTGGGCATCTCGGTTTGGGGCCACACCAAAGTGAAGCCCCATATTTTGGAGGGTCTCCAGTCTCCGAGATGCACAAACTCCCACTCCTCCTGGGGACAACCCTTGTGACATCCAGGCAGCCACAGCAGTGGGGACACACAGTGTGTCCTCTCACAGCAATGCCCTTTCCCACCCTGGCTGTGTCAGGGGTGAGTGTGGCGGCATCGCCTCACGGCAACACAACCCCCGGACACATCCCTGAAATCTTCTCTGGGGCTGTGGGAACCGGCCTGAGCAGGTGCCAGTGCTCTCACTTTGGGGGCTCCCTGCACCCTCCATGGGGCAGGAGGTTGTGGCCAAGGGAGCCCACTGTGCCACCCCCCCACTGTGCCATGGGGACAAGGGGGATTTTGCAGTGGGGTGGCCCACGCCAGCTGGGTTCTCACCCCATCCCCAGCCACAGTGATGGGCATCTCACCTCTGCCTCGTGGCACCTTTTGCTCTTGGAGGGCATTGGGAGCTGTGGCCCTCCCCAGGGCTTTGGCACATCCCTGGAGAGAGCCCCCCATGCAGCTCCTCCTTGCAGGGGCTGTGGGTGCAGCAGGGGTGGTGCTGCAGCCATGGCACAGGAGCAGGGAGGACACCTCGAGTGACATTTCTGTATCCAAGGTGGCATCAAGGAGTCCATGCTCTGCCCCTGGAGCTGGTACAAAATTGGTCCTCGCTGTGAAGGGCAAAAGACTTCATTGCTCAGTGCCCCTGGCTCCTGCTGCCTGTTGATTTGTATCTGGGCAGAGCAGAACCCACATCAGGGATTCATTCCTGCCCGCTGGGGGTCACAGAGGCACAAAATGTCATTTAGACTCTGCTGATAATACTAGTAATGCCATCCCTCCCTGAAAAGCACTTCAACTCCCTGCTGGACAGCTGCAATTCAGTGGTGACAAGGAAAGCTCCTTCTGAGCCTTTCCCTGGGCAGGAGCTTCACTCCCTATTATTGCAAAACACTTGGGATATATAAAAAAAAATCACCTCCACGTGCACTGCAGAGAACAGCCAACTCACCCCACTTGTCTCAGGCAGGGAGAGCCAAGCCTAACCCAGCTGAGCAGGAAGGCTCTGACAGAACAAAACACTAAAAATAAAAAGATTGACTTTGGTTTTCAATAAAACCCATATTGAGCATTGGAAAAAAACAAATATTGTTTCACAAGGTGCAAGATCTTTTCAACACTTGGGCAAAAAAACCCTAAAGGAGCTTTCCCTGGTAGACATGTTTTCTAGATTTCACTCCTTATGTCAGAACTTTTGATATTACCTGGAAGCATCCTTTCCCAGTAGAGAAAGCTGAAACATTTGTACAATATTTAGAAATGCTCTCCAGCCCCCAGACATGGTGGATAGCACCAAGTACAGGATCACATAGATCACTGTAAATATCTTAAATATCTTAAACCCAAAATAATGTCTCTTCAGTTTAAAAAGCCCCATATATGCATTAGCCTGTATTGATGCATGATCTTGACAGTTTTATATTTTGAAATACCAGTGACTATACTTTACTGAACCTTTATGATTGTGTGTCTGTGTAGATCACAGGCCAACATGTGTGTACGTATGCATTGCATGAAGCCATTTTAACTTACTCTGACCCAGAGAGGAATTTTGTACTGCAAACAGAATGCCATTTTCATGCAAAAGTAAAAATAAATAAATAAATAAATAAATAAATTTTAAAAACTAATATTTAAAAAAAAAATAAAAATAAATGTTATTAACGCTGAGTGCCAGGCATCTAAAAGTAGCCACTAGAAGAAAACAACTGTGGTTATAACTACCATCATATTTCTACTCCCTTCCTTTTACATACGAAAGTCCCGTTTTTTGCAATCAGTTTCCACATGCAACCAACTTCTCCTAACAGAAAAAAAAAAAAAAAAACAGCGTGAAGAAAGAAATAGACACTGCCCTACCAGCTTAAATCTCCTTCCAACAAACACAATAGAGCCTTACAGTATCTTTCGAAGTGCCCAGCTTCTTCAGCCCGTCCAGAGGGAGGAGATCCGCAGAATCCTTGTGAATAAACTGAACCGCCTGCTTCATCCTCCTCTGCTGGCGGAGAGACGCCGCTTCCCTTATCTCCACTTCTTTCCTACTGGGCTCTGTCAGGATCCCCGAATAGAACATCTCTCCGCCCGTGAGTGCCTCTCTCCTCGGAGATGCGCGTCTGGGGGAGCTGCGATGGGGGGATGCTCTGCCGCCTGCGCTTTATAGCCGGAGCCTGGTGACGCGAGGAGGCGGCAGGTAGCTCGGCCGGAGGGGCTGGCACATCGCGGCACCCACAGCCGGGGAGCTGGGGCTGCTCCCAGGGGATAACACATCCCTGCCCTTCCTCCCCGCCGCCTCTCCCGGCAGCAAGGCGAGCCACAGGCTGGCCATGGCTCTCAAAGCCCTCCCGGGCAGAAGAGCGCACCGGAGCACCGGCACGGCGCTTCGAGAGCTGCCCAGAGCGCCGGGAGCCAGCGCTGCCCCGGCCAGCCCCGGCAGGCACGGCGGGACTGCCCTGGAGTGCCACCACGGGTGACAGTGCCCAGCAGCAGGGTGCTCCGGGGGCTGCACCCCCGGCTGCGGCCGTGCAGCCCCCGGACCGTGCCTCTGCCCCCGGGGACGGCGGTACCTGCTGCCCGCGGCAGGCTCGGGGGGCCCCAGGTCCCATCACAGCATGGCCAGCAGCCATCTGGAAGATCACTGGCCACTCCAGTGCCCAGGAAAACTGCCACAAAAGTTGTTCCAGCCAAACTTGGGGAGCCTTAAATGTGGTTTTACGCGGGGTTTCTGTAGCCATCAAATGTCCAGGTACAGCAGAATCTGTCTAATCACCAGCACCCACACCACTGATTGTCCATCAGAGCAAAACTTGGCAGAGCAGCTATAGTTTTGCAGCTTTTGTGCTGCTTGCCCAATGACCCAGATGTTGTTGGAGTCAGTCTTGCTGCCGGTACTCCCCTCTGGTCCCAGACAAAGCTGGAAGCTGTGTTAGAGGATGCTAGCATTACCCTGGCTGTCTAGAGGTATCCTCTATTCTTCATGGGCAGCTCTAGGCTTCCAAGAAGCAAAGTCTTTTTTTCTGGCGCTGTGCTGTCCTTTAACTTGTTTTATTTAAGCATGAACAAAATCCCCAGTAAAATTCCTATACCTCTTTCCGTTACAGTGTACAGTATGAACTAACACACATTAACAACCTTAATAGGGTTTTATACTATAAAGACTAATTAATGTAATAGGTACAGAAGGTCATTTTCTTAGCAGGACTCATAGCATGCTTGGGTTTCTTTTACTGCAACAGCAAGTGAGGGCAGCAGGTGCTTCCCTGAACTTTCTGCTTCCCAAGTAATTTCTTGCATGGAATAGGTGCAGAAAAAAATGCAGCTCTGCCTCAGAGAGACAGATCTGTAAACACTCCACATGGGTATGGTTCTTGTCAGACTGAGAGATACCTTTGATGTGCTAGGCAAAGCACAAGAAAAGCAGAGCTTAACCCAGGATTTATGCCAAGCCAGACTTCTAGGATACTCCCTGCCTCCCAGAGCTGGGACACTGATTCTGCTCTGCTCTCCCCCACCAACAGGGCCTGGGCTCACACTCTCTGCTCACCAAGGCACCACAGGCATCCTGCAGCTCCTGCTCCTGGCCTGGGGAGTGGGGCTGGCACAGAGCAGGTGCCAGAACAGCCACACTCTGTGGGTAACCTTACACATCCGAGCTCTGCAGCCACGGACAGACCACATATGTTCAGCCCCTTCCCATGTGACCTGGGAGAGGAGGGGAAAAAATCTGATGATGAGTCAGAACGCCATAAAACCCGAGCACATCATTTCACAGCCTCACATAAAGGCCACGGCACATGAGCCAGCCCAGCTCAGTGAATGTGTCAGCCTGCAGAAGGATAACACTACTGACAGTCCAAAGGGGGATATAATTTTTATTCCCCATGCTGACTTAGCTCATTATAGGACAGGACCATCATGCCACTCCAGCACACACGCCTGGGAGAGTAAAAGCACCTTATTTTTCACCTTGGGAGATATTTGGCACTTCTCCAGCTGATTAAATAAAGATATACAACTGCATCCACACTCTCCCAAAGGCAGGAAGAAGCAAAAGGGCTGACACTGAAACCAGGAGGCAATTTTTAGTATAAAAAAACTTCATGGAGTAGCAGCACTCTGCCCAGTATATTAACAAATGCCCAGTCAGCTCTGGCTTATTTCAAGAAGAGTAAAGCTGCAAACACAGGTGGAGCATGAAAAGCCCCCTCACACTGCAGCTCCGAGGCTGCAGCCCGTGTTTCCATTCAGCACACAAGCATTTTGTCTGAGCCCTGCAATTTCACTTCTGCTCTATGTTGTAAATGCACTTTGTGCCAACAGCTCTGAGGAGAATCTGCTCAATGCTCAAGAGTAACAAATGAGATAAAAGCCTAATTCCTCTTTTGATTTTTAATCCTGGGAAAGAGGAAAGGGGGAAAAGCAGTAAGTCATCTGCTCAAATGATGCAGGATCCACACTGAAGGAAGGGCTCAGTTTGGACAGCTCAAACCCAGGGTTTAAGCTGGTTAACTGGTTAAATCATTTGTTTGCAACAGATTCGCTGGTGCTATTTCTCCCCCTTCCCATACAATGTATCTAAAGAGGGACACAATTCAGAAAAATTCCCATCCAGTCACCAAAGCCAAGCCTGTGCATGACCACTGTCCCTTACTCAAGAAAAGCTCCAAGGGACAAAACCACTTTTCTTGCTCTTTCCTGCCTCCAGAGCAGCACGGAATGTTCCCACCTCCATACAAAATGAATTGCAGTGTCAAAGAGAGGCTTCACAGGGCTGTGCAGGAGAGCAGCCCTGGAGCCTGGCTCTGGCCCTGCCCTCCAGGACAGGCAGGCTGTGTCAGCGAGCCGAGGTGCCAGCAGGACAGGCACAGGCTGCAGGACACGCGGGTGGTGGCTCTGGCAGGTCCAGCAGAGCTGCCCAGGTTTGGAATGGGCTCAGACCCGTGCCCGGGGCATCTTCCCCAGGGCTTTCCTGCTGGCCCAGCCAAGTCCTCGGTGCCCAAACCCGCTGCAAAGAGCCAGCAGAGGGACACGGCGCTTTCCCTGGCCTTTCCAAAGTGCCCTTTGCCATCACAGCTGCGGACAGGGAGAGCAGCACCACAGGGCAGCGCCAGTGCCCTTGGAGGGAGGGGAGAGGATGCAAAACTTCGATAAGCACTATCAGCCACTCTACAGGACAGACAATGCCACGGCCGCCCTGCCTTCCGAATGCAATCTGCGTTACCCCAGTCACGCCTGCAGCTTCATCAGCTTGAGCGAAGAGGAGCCGCGGGCTTTGGTTCACACCCCCACTCCATCTCCTCTCCCGGTGAAGAGGAAAGCAGAAGCAGGCAACGCAGGAAGTGGGTCGGCTTTTTTTTTTTTTTTTTTTTTTTTTTCCCTCCTTTTCTTTGATTTCTCATCTTTCCCTAAAAAGAAGTGATTTGTTAGTGGTTGCCATATCCTGAAGAAATGCAGAGATGCCCCAGAAAACCCTGAAGAAAGGACAGAGTGGGATAATTTAACAGAAAAGGAAGCAGGCAGTAGATCCAAAAGGAATAATTAACTCAGCACAAAGAGAAAATATTAGAGAATCCATTTCCAGAGAAAAGACCACGAAGAGCTTAAGAAAATGAAATCACAATAATTGATGTATTAAAATAAGCTTTCTGTCCATCAGTGCATTAGTAAGGGTCAGTTCTAGCACATGCAGGAAAATAACTGGAATAATTTGGAGACTACAAACCAGTCTTTTCTAAAAATGTTGGATGCAAAAATCCAGAAGGATTTACTGAGCTACTTAATTATCATTTGTAGCAAGACAAAGACTGTGGATCGAGCTGGAGAAATCCTCTCACATACAAAGGCAGAGTCAGGCAGAGATTCCTGAGAAATGTAGCCCATTTTGTCCAGTAACTCCACACTCACCTTCTGTGTTTCCAGTGCTGACCAAGAAAAAGAAGCTCCTGGGCTGGGATCTGGGCCCCATCACAGGCATGTAGAGAAAATTCCCGGGGCATCTCTCCATCTTTATCCCTGGTGCAGCTCCAGCCTCTTTCCCCTGTGTGTGCTCTGTGCAGTGCCTGAGCTGGTGGCACCAGGCACGAAGCAGAGGCAGGGATGACACTGGGAGAGGAGTCAGACATTGCATGGCTTCCCCCAGGAGACTGAACTGAATTTATCTGTCTGCTTCTCTTCGTACACAGAGGCAACAGGTGAACGAGAGCTTCAGCAACACGAAAGCTGCACATGTCAAAACAAGAGATTAAAATGGCAAGACTTGCAAGAGCTCCCTTACCTTTATTTTCCCTTCTTTAAAGAGGCTGAACCATGAGAAGGGCTGGTTTTCTTCAAAACAGGAGGAAATGGTGTGCATAGAGGGCAGGTGATGTTTCTCCCCAGCATGTACCCACACCAACCTCTGTTTATTATGTGCAACAGCAAAATTATTTTAGTGTAAAATTTTCAAAATAATTAAGTTGAAGAAACATTTATACATGCTAGTTCTCACCCTCCCAGATGTATGTTAGAGTTGAACTTCAAATATTTGTTTTGAAGTAGTCTACACATATGTTCAAAGTGCCAACCATAACTACATCACTCAGACTCCCCAAACCTCAGGGGATTTCACTTCTCCTGTCCTGCAAAAGGCAGCTTGTGTGCTGAAGGCTTCCTCTGCTGCTGGGGCATTCCAAGCCATAAATTTTACTTTCAGGTCATTAAATGTATAGGAGGGATCTTGTTAAGGCTAAGCCAGAGCGAGTCACTTCCCACTACACAAACACACTTTTCTCACTCCTTTCTAACTTTCCAGAAGCCTGACATCTGGAGACCAAGGAGGAGCAAGGCAGGACAGGCAGGAATGCCTCTGCTGCTCGGGATTTCTGAGCTCTGAAAGCCAGGAGGAAGAGGGCGCTGCTTTTCTTCCCGTCAGGTTCTATGTCAGTCCAGCAGGGACTGCTAGAAGTAACCGGGAGCCTGTTGCTGTGGAAAAGCAGGGGCTGGTGGGCTGAGATGCTGGCTCTGAGGGGTAAGAGAGGGCAGGGAGACACAGGAGACATGGGCTCACCCCTGGGCTCTGCAGTGAAAAAGATCACAATAGAATCAAGCCGTGGGGCTGGGATTTCCCGGCTCATCCGAGAGCCAAGAGCGTTGTTGTGCAACTGCTGCATTCAGTGTCTCTCCCCAGACCCAGCTCAGAGCACCTGGACAAAGCAGAGCTTGACAAGAAGCTGAAAAAACCAGGGGTGGTACCCAACCATCTGAACAGCAGCCACCCCACAGGCAGAATCTTGCTGAACCTGCTCCTGTTTTCTTCTTGAGATAGTTCCCAGCTGTCCCTAACAAAGGGATTATGGGCTCCCCACATCCAGGGAGCTGCAGGATGCTTTCACTGTCTTTAGCCACTGGACTAATGCCACCTAGCAAGGGACATGGAGAAACAGCCACTGCAGGAGCAGGAACAGTACTGTTTTCTCTAACAGAGACATGCCATTGTTTTCATCCATGTTTTCCTTGTCCCATTAGTAATTTTTGCCCTTTCTTCTGCCTAAGGGACAAAAGCCTGTGCAGAGCACTCAGGACAAAGCCCAGCCATGCTGGAAGCCAGTGATTTCTGGATACAAAGGAGTCCAGTCTTGGTCTAAATACTCCAGTATAACATTTCTATTCACCAACTCACTTAAGCACCTGCTTAGATGCTTTTGTGAATGCAAATTACAAAATTTCTCCTTCCCAGCATGGTGAAAAGTCACTCCTTAGCACATAAAATATCAGTATGCACACAAGACCATGTGCAATAGGTATACACTTCCCTTGGATACTTGGACATCTGTGTTTGCTTTTACATCTGTGTGGCTAATTAATCATAAGGCTGCTGGCCACATTTTTCCTTGAGTCAACACCTTACTGGTGATACAGTGAGGATACATGGTGCCCACAACAACATCCATGCCTAGCTGCAGTCATGGAAGTAGTCCCCTAACCCAGCCTTAGCTTGGCAGAGAGAAGTTTTAAATAATTATCCCTTGATTGTTGCAAGCATGGAACACTGGTTGTCGTTTTCTCTCTTTTACTTTCTTCTCAAACCAATAAATGATTCTCAGAAACAACTGGTGCCACGAGCAGATGCCCACAATGGACCAGGAGAAGAACATATCACAACCATTTTCCACTGGGATCCAGTTAGCCAAGGTGATAATATCCAAGGTTTTCTTTTCCATAACCCCATGTCTTCATCAGTGTGAAATGCACACTGGCTCTAGGATAAAAGATGGAAGCTGTGAAGCATGTGAGGCCACAGACTCAGTGCTCTGCCCTCTCCACACACCGACAGGACCGAAGCAATTGCTGATACTGAGCTGGGAATGAGAACAAACCAAGGCAGTCTGAGCAGGAGCAAGATCAGGAAAGACTGGCAGCTTATGCAGCAGAAAGGGTCCTCTACATCTCCTGTCTTTGGGTAACAAGTTTAGGGCTGGCACAGGTATCTGAAAGCTCCCTGCCACAGGGGGGAACTCTCAGTCCTGAAAGGAGTTAAGCAAACTCTCTAAAAGCCTTCTGCTTGTTCTGGCTTTCTAGCCAAAGAGCTTCCCTCTGGCCAAGTATAAATCTGCTGCAGAGGCATTTCTCCTTCCAGATGCTTTGGAGTGGTGTGATTCCTAAACAGCAGTACTTGGGGAGAGGGAGGGGGAACTCCTCAAAAACTCTGTGGAATTTACCTCATGGAGAAGCCAAATCTCAGAACATAATTTAAAACCTTGCAAAAAAAAAACAAACCAAAAAAAAAAAAGATCACTCTGTCTCTGGAACAGGATGAATTCAGGTCAGCTCTGAAACAGAACTGCCTTTTGAAGGGTTCCTCTGTGGCTTACCCAGTTTACCAGGTGATTGTGGCAAAAATAACAAACTCCACTGATGCAGTAACCAAGTGAGCTGAACAAAACTGGAATTTCCCAGCTCTTTTGCAAAAGCCCCCAGAACAGGTGCTTATTTCAACTCATGCCAATGTGGGATTCACCAAGGAACAACATTCTTACTATGCTCTTTAAAAGACTGACTGTGAAACTTTTCTGCCACTACCAGTTAAAGGAGTATTCATAGAGGGATTTCATTTGACAAATATTTTCACCTTCTTATGGAGCTTGGATCTAGGACAGCTTTGCACCTTTCCTTCAGAGGAGAAGAGAAGGGGGTAGCTTGTTTTGTATATCAAGTCTGAAATTGATCTGGTTTCACAAGAGACTAATATTCAATTAACTCAGAGTTTGAGTGGTATAAGTCAAAGAGATATAAATTTTGGCATTTAAAACACTCAAATCCTAATTAAATCGAATGCATCAGAATACCTTGATTTTGGAACTTTGAGTTAAATCCAAATCTGAACACAAGATATTTACAGTACCCATTTAAGATAAAAATATTATTTACATCAGCATTAGAGGAGAGGGTCACCACAGTGTTATTCAAACACAGGATCTCTCACCTCTGTGGAGCCCTTATGTTTATTTTATGAAGTCAAGACTCCAGGGCTCTCAAGTGCCTCAAGCATAAGCGAGCTGCCCTTGTATCCTCCTGCCACAGCCCACGCAGAGCTGCAGCAGCTCCTGCTGGGTAAGATTTAGCCAGAAATGTTACTGGATACTCGGCTAATATTTGCTCACATACAAAATCATCAACAGGGCTTCAACACGGCTCTCCTAACACAGGGGTTGTGTTTGTCGTGTTGTGATTTGATTAAATGCCTCCACCTTCAAGTCTAGGCAACTGCAGGACACTGGAGCTCACACTATGCCCCAAAAGGAAGGCAGCTGCCCCAGGAGAGCGGGAATGATGAAGCACACAGCACTTTGGGGTGTTTCTGCCCTACCTTAGGAACAATTCAGGATCATCTGTCCAGCCACTGACAGGAGTCAAGCTGTGATCAAGCTGAGCAACCAAAGGATGTAGGAAATCACTAGCTGACTACTGCACACACAATTTCATTTTCAAAGACGAATGTTCAAAGTCCATTATTGACATCTGTAAGAACTGAGTCACCAGAGTGATGGGGCCAGGCAGAGTGCCAGAATCACTCACTGTTCTCGAAGTAAATAACAGCAACTGAAGTTACACATTCACAGCCCATTTCCTCCAGCTTCCTTTGGGGTTTATTCTGCCTGGAAATCAACAACTTTCAACCCACACATTTCCTCACCAGTAATTTGGAAGAGACAGGGGAGCAGCCTTGACCAATAGTCAGAGCTCAGTTCAGAAGGTCTCTTCCCACTGCAGCCTGAAGTGGCAGCAATCCCCGGCCCAGCAGCACGAGTCCTTCTAGGTCCCACATTCGCATTTTGTAAAGGCAGATGAACTCAAAATACGAGGTCATTTACAAATCGCTCCCTCCCCTCCAAAACAATTGATCAGAGCAGCGGTGAGGCCCAAAAGCTGCCGAGGTCCCGAAGCCCCGGGTTCAGCCGACTGTCCGCTTTAGGGTCCCGCTGCAGAAGCCCCATCCAAACGCCCCCGCCGCCTGGCAGCAGGGATTCCAGCGGGCCGGCTGTGCCGGGGGCACATGCTGCCCTCTCGTGGGAGGCCCTGCGGATGGTACCCGGCTGCCTGGGCACAGCCCTGAGCGCCGGCAGCCCCGCACAGCAGCTGCACGCAGACACCACGGCCCCACTGTGCCAGCTCCCCAAACCCTCAGGAGGCTCCCTAGCTGAGCCCCCTGCAGATATTCCTGGCAAGAACAGACCCTGAGAGGTGTCTGAGGGAGGGATGAGGCTCTAGCATCTGACATGATTTATTCCAGAGCATCCCTAAGCCAAACTTGTCTTCTTCACCGGATTTTGCTTCTCCAGTGCTGCATGAGGAAAAACATCCTGCTGGGATAGATAGGGCCTTTTTTATCCACTCCAAGAGCAAATGGTCGCCTTCGACTTGTGTCCTGCACAGAGCTGGGACAGGCACTTGTGATGTGCTTATCCCAGCACTGCTGCATCCCTCTCACACCACAGGCACTGGCTGCAGGGCTTTCTGGACAGCCCTGGGGAAGACAGCAATGCCTGCAGTGTTGAGCATTCAGTTCCTAGAGCTAAGCTTCCTTCTCCCACTGAATGAAGGTGCTGTTCTCAGCATGGATGAGCCTTTTCAGGGTTTTATTTTTGTAAGTTAGCTGAGAGAATTAGCACCTACGGGAGCCAGAGCACAATAGTTGTGCTATGTAAGCCAGACAGGCTCCCTGAGCACTTTTCTGTCGTCCTGTTTTTAATAACTGGTCTCAGCTTTTCCACACAGCCCCACACACCAGCACTACACCAGTAACAGCAAACTGGGGCCACCCAAAATCCATGAGCAGTGCTGTGTCATACACAGGCTTGTCCACTGGGCACAGAGACCCTGAACTCCCAGTTTTCTGGATTGCTTCCTCAATTTCCACTTTAAACCTCACAAAAATCATTATCCCCTCCCTTGCCCTTAGCAGCTTTCTGTGGCTGGGTTTTACTCTGGGCAGCACCTCCAGAAGCCAGGTGAGCTGGCACTTTGCAACAGGTGACAGCTGCCACTCTTCCATTTAACTGAGGCACAGAGGATGAGGCTTCCTCTAGTCAGGCACAAACCTGTCCAGTACAGAAGTGTTTCATGGCTGTTTGTAGAGTGTATAACAGGTAACAAGTGAACTAAGAACTACTCAACAACAAATTGCATCCCAAGCGACTACTTCAGCTTCCAAGGTATTTTTTCTCTCCTTAAAACAATGATTCCTTGATTTCCTGATCCCCAGAATCATCACAAAATGGAGATTTCATGGCATATGATTTGTAAGTCTGCATTGCCTATTGAATAAACTTCCCAGGGGAGAAAAGAAGGCTTTGGTTGCATCAGGTCAAGTTTAGCAGCTAGACGTGTGAGGGAATTTCCCTTATGAATTTATATTTATAGGCATCTCCAATAAAAAAAAAATATTTCAAGGTCTCTTTTTCTGGCCTGTTTTTTCTCACTGTGTACTAAACAGGCTTTGCTTCATGAAATTCAAAAAACTCACCCTTCAAAATGTGCTTAATCACAGAAAAAGCTGTACTAACACACATATATTTAAACAGAAAAGGATACCTCTTTTTTTTTCTTTTTTAACACCTAAAGTGATTTAATAAGGTAGTTTAGAGAGAAGCAAGAGAGTGGCATACATAATTTGCTCTGACTTGGAGAACAACTAGATGAACTTACCTGCTGAGTGGAATGTGTCCCTTGAGTTCTCTGGCTCCTGTTTTCCCCACAGATGCTCTATTTGCATCACTGCTCCTGAGTGTTCTCTACGTTCCCTGCAGAACATGTGTTGTGGAAAACAGACTTCCACAAGTGAGAGTGACAATCTGCCTATGAGCAAAAGATTTCTTCAAATTAAATGGGCAGCAGCATGAAGTGTTGTGGAATGGTTTTGTTCCAGGGATCCCTAGAAACAAACCCGAGTTTGGCTCAAGTTCTTTAAGAAGCGCTTGTTTGCCTCCTCCAGCAGCAGCCTTGCACAAGCTCAGTTTGAGTGGAGCAGCATCCAAAGGAAAAGTGGAAGAGAGTTTACATTTTTGTTGTGACAGGTTTTGCAGTCCACATGTATTGCATTTACAGGATGCCATCTATATGAATGAGAGAAAAAGCATTTGCATTTAAGCTTGTTTAATTCAGAAATATTTGTGGACCACTATCCTTGCATTCTGTTACAAAGGATTATCATAATGCTCTTCTTTCCTGCTTACCCACACCAGACCTCCTCTGATTCCTTGGATTTAAATAAGCTTCAAGTCTTGCTCTCCATATTCCCATATTAGTTATTTCTCTTGTGTAAGCACCCAAAGCTCCCAGGCAGAATTTCAGCTCCAACTGCTGTGGGAGTTGCCAGGATAGTTCTTACTGACATTCCCTGTCCCAGAGAGTATCCAAGCACTTGTGTCCATCACTGCAATCCAGCACTGGCAGCATTCATAGAATCAGGGAGAATATTTGAAAAATACGGTTTTCTGCTGTGGTCAGCCTGTAGCCACCATACCCTTCCAGGACCTCTGTATTCCTGTATGTCATTTACTCTTTGCCACATAAACCAGCACCACCTTTCCACAGCACACAGCTGAACAACACAGTTGTGTCTTCCCAAACCACACCAGATGAGCCTGGGTGGACACATTCAGTGAAATACAGATCAGCTCTTGTCACTGTGATCAAAGGAAGCTAAGGGTCAAACAGGCAATTGAATATATTAAAGAGCAGATATTGGGATTACTTTTATAAAAGTGTGATAGACTGACTAAACCTAATAATCTCAACGTAATATTTAAAAAAAACCCAGAAAAACAGTATTAAAATTATTATAGATTGATTTATTTTCAATTTTCTAGGACCTAATTCTACTTTTCAATTCTAAGAAATTAAGGCAGTGAATTTAATGACACTGTGGTAAAATCTTTAAAGTATTCTGGGACTTGTGTCTTAACACAGGCTTTCACCTTGTTTTCCTTGGTTTGGGGTTTTTTTAAATTATTTTTCATTTTAAACAATGTGGTTTGGGGTTGGGGTTTTATTTTTGTTTGTGTGGGATTTTTTTGGGTTTGTTTTTAGGAAAAATGATCAGATGAATCTACAAAGCAATAAAACACTTTGGAGTTACTCTAAGTTGTTTATCCTGTCTTCAAGCAGCTTGTTACAACAGAGCAATTGATTCCAGCTCATTATATAGGAGACGTTTTTAGAATAATTTTTAGAATTCATACCAGGATAATTCTGTTATTTTACTTGCCAGAATTATGTGCACCACTAAATATGTGAAGAACTGCATCTTTATGCATATAGATGCAGGCTAGTAATATATTACATGATAAAGCATATCTGATGTGCAATAACTTGTTAAACAACCATTAAAAGTGTCAAAACCATTATTTAGCACAGAAAAACAACTGAAAATATTATCCAAGAACTTCATGCAGCTAAAAGTTCACTGGTTTATTTCTCTTATCAAGAGTAACAGTCTGAAACATTTTACATTAATTTACAATCTTCAAAAAGATCCTTATGCTTATCTCATGTAGGTGACATTGAGTCATCCAATTAGCGCTAATTATTATTCCAAAAATTAAATCTTGTTTTATAAGGTTAAACATTTTTTGAGTCATTTGTTGCCAAAACACATCATCAGTCTACAACCACACAGAAAGTAGAAATTGAAATTTCTACAGAGCCACTACCATCACTATGAAGATACTATGCCAAGTGTTTACAACATTCTGCAAGTTATCACTTCTCCCAGCATTCAAGGTGGCAAAAATTCCCTCTTCACTTTTTACTGCACACACAGGAATTACAGTAAAAGGGGAAATTTTGATCCATAATGTTAGATCAAGGGTAACAGAAGTGCTTCTGAGTCATTTGCTATTTAAGTAGGAAATTAACAGGGCTGTGGAACAGTGAGGATTCTTCTCTGAGAAAGGGCAGGTTTTCTCCTCAGCCTCAGACCGTGAACACTCCTCTCCTCCCAGCAATGACAATGGCCTGTGCTCATGGGGCAAGAGAAGCAAAGCTGAGATCTCTGTGGGTCCCAGGCAGCTGTGCAGAGCTGCCACAACACGTCAGGAGAGGAGGTGCAGTGTGACACACCAGAGCACTGATCACTAACTCACGCACAGAGCAACACAGCCCAATTTCACCCATTGGAAACATTTGGATGCTTCTCAGCTTTGGCTTCCTTGAACCCTGGTTGAAACCAACCACTGGCATGTGTGTCCCTCAGCAGCACGACACAGGGCTGCTCAGATCTGCAGCCCCCCTGGCAGGAAGCACTGCAAGGACTGCCCTGCTTTCCCTTGGCAGAGCCTGCAGCCCACAGCAAAGCCCCTGGCTGGGCTCAGCCCAAGGCTGGCACTCCATGGCCCTCTCCCCACAGTGCCCCAGCCCAGAGCAGGGCTGCAGCGCCTCGCCCACCCCACAGTGCCGCACAGAGGTGCTGGGGGCTCGCTGGGGCTCAAGGGCACACTGCATCTGGCATGGGAACCCTCCAAGAGTCTGGGGCTAGGGGCTGTGCAGCCAAAGGGAAACTATCTGGAAGTCCCTTCCTGGGCTCTCTCCATGGCAGCACACTTCACTGCGGGTGCAGCAAGGCCTCTCACCTCCCCTCCTCCCGTTTTGGCCTTCCTCAGCCATTCCCTTCCCCAGTTACTCTGCCTAGTGCCTCTGCCAGGTAACCCTGTCCTCTCATCCCACAGAGGCAGCAGAGACCCTGCTCAGGATGAAGCACAGCTGCCAGGAGCACACAAGGAGCTGTGCTCCTTCCCCTCTGCTCTGGCAGCTCTCCCAGTGCCTCGCTCCTCTTGGGCCTGGCAGCCCTGTTCCCGGAGCGGCATCAGCGCCCTGCCACAGCCATCCCCCAGCGCTGCTGGAGCCCACAGCTCTCTCTCCTGGCAGCAGCACAAACCATTTCCCACCTCTGGCCAGGCTGTGGCAGCTCCTCCCCAGCAGCGAGAGGGACACAGCACCCCACGGCTCCCTCCTGAGAGGCTCTGCTCCTCAGCTGTGGCCATTGCCATTGTCCCTCCCCGCTGCACCGTGGCCAAGGCGTGTCCTTGCCCCACACGCACCGTGGGGCTGCAAGCTGTCCTTGCAGCTCAGCAAGGCTGAGCCAGGGGCACCCCTCTGCTCCCAACAGTGCAGGGAGGAGACTCAGAGCCTGGCTCTTGGTGAAGGTTTCCTGTCACATTGTGGACGTGGTATTATTCACACACAGCAGTTAAATACCACATGCCAATGCCATGAAACCCAGCAGGTCTGACTGCACGCCCTGGGAAAGGGAGCATTTGTCCTGGCCACCCTGTGAAATGTAGGTACAGTTCCTGAGATGACACAGAGAGGGAGTAGGTGCCTACTGTACCTCTTGGCATGGCCAGCCACCAAAAGACACAAGTCCTAAGTCCATTTTCCAAATGGATGGGACTCCCTTCAAGGCAGAAGGTCTTCAAGGTACATTACTCTGAGAGGATGGATTGTATGGCCAGAGGAGATTGTAGGTATGGACAGAATAGCACTGAGAACATTTTGATCAACACAGGGCCCTACAGGCCCTCTCAGAATAGCTTTGTCTCCAATAGGAAACACAGCCTGAGGAGAAGGACAAGGAGCCTGGGAATCCTGAGGAACAATTTGCCACAGACAGCTTTTGTGGCCACAGTCTGGATTAATCACTGTACCTGTCCTTCTGTCCAGACAGACAGGGAAAGCAGCCCCTCCCTGCTCAACAAAGCCATTGCAAGGTGCTCAGAAAAGGTAGAGAATGTAACAATTGAGGCTCATGTAAGAACCTTATTCAGCTTTAAACAGTGTTGCACCAAGAGCATCATCCATGCGAAGCCTGCATTTAAAATGGGGCTTCTGTGTTCTCCTGCAGGTGCTCAGAGGACAGAATTTTACACAACTTGGAAGTTACCTTTTGCTGTCCAAGGCCTATGCACAAGGACAACACTGGGATTTAGGAAAGAATCTGATCTAACAGTTGCAGACAGGGCAGAATGGAAATGTCCAGTGGGTCAGGGCCTGTTTTCCACTGCTGTGGTGCCCACAGTTTATTCTGGTATCACTCCATGTAAGCCAATAGGTCACTATTGTGAGCCAGACCCTTAACATTCATGCTGATATTCAACCCTTTGCTTCATGCCACATGTAGTTCAGAGAAAAACTGTGCCTTGTGCAGGTCTTGGACTCACTGGTTCGAATTAAAACTGTGCCAACCTTAGCTCGGAATTTCCTGCATAGCAAATGTTAAGAGAGACATCAATCCTGTTCTCACTTTCAGTGAGACCAAACATGAACCCAGCTTTGTTGAGGTAACATGCATTAATGGCAGCCCAGGGTTCATCCCAAACCACACTACTTAGCCTGCCTGTCCTCATTAGCTTTTAGAGGTGTTGATGAAGCAACGAGGCAGAGCTTTACATACTTCTGCTTGGCACCATTCAGTTACAGAAATCATGGGCAGTCTCCAATTCAGGGCCCCGTGAAGTATCCTTTGGTACCCAAAAGGTATTATCTGGAAAGGAATCAAAATTCTGTTCACCAAAATATTTATATTAGCTGAGAAAGCCAAACTCTGCCAAGAACGGAGCTGGCAAGCTTCCCTGGAGTGTCTCTGCCAGTGTGTAAAACACAGAAAGCAGCCCCACCTACCACAGCCCCTCTGTGCATGCCCAGGGCTGGTTTAGCTTTTAGGTAGAGTGCCAACTATTTGTAAGGCCTCAAAAATCTGGAAACTTTGGAGCGCAGCAGCCGAATGAAGGATCTCGGGAACATCTCTCTTGACTCTTGGGCCGTGTACTTGAAGTAGTTCTGTGGATGTGCCAGCACGTCAAACAATGCTTTTATCAGCTTCTTGTCCTGGGAAAAGGGAAGCAGATTCTATAGTAGTTCCACAGAGGAGTTATGGTCAGTATTACCAAAGTTTAATGCCTGTCTAACTCAAAAAAAGATTTCAGGCTTTTTACGTTTCAAGTGTTTCAGGGGCTTGGAAATGCAGCAGAGCAAGGATGACGTTCAGGCTCCTGGGAAGTCACTAGTGTTCCACATTAGCAATTCCAGAATTTCTTCCCTCCTCATACATCCAAGAACAGCAAACGAACCACAAAACACGCACACACTTGAGCTGATATCCAACAAAATAAAGGCACGCACTCAACTTGCCTATGGAAGTCCCCTAAATAAGATCAGAGGAATCCACGGAGAGATTTCTTCCACCCAGGGAGAAAAAGCCTGCGCTAATCCACAGGCTACAAGGAGCAAAGGGTCCAAGTGTTTTCCCAATAAATTAATTTCCCCAGTAGTTCTGATCCACCTTCAATCCCCCTGAGCAAAGGGTCCCCTATCCACTGCTCTGCACAATCAGGACCTGCTGATTCACCCCACTTCTCTGAAGCAGCATATGCCTGCTGCACCAAGGAACAGATTTGATGCAGAGCAGGAAGCAAACTCACTCACACCAAATAACATCATTTCCAATCAAAACCAACATGTACAGTGGAAGGAATGTACCTTAAGTATTTCTTGATGATTTTCAGATGCATAAAGTCTGCCATCCCGAACAATGTCTTCTATTAGTTCTTGGTAATCCTCTGTGGGGAACGCACAAGAGAGTAATTTGCAGGTTCACTTCACTTACATACTCAATACCTCCCGTGGTTACACTGCCCTCAGAAGAACCAGTAGTACGTGGCCCTCATATTAGCAGTTGGAAAATATTCCAAACACTTTTCTTTTTATCATGAGAACAGTGTACTCTGCTGAGCTGTTCAGCATCAATCTGTCAAAAGCAAAGGAAATCATAAAGCACCCAAGATTGGAGTGCATACTGTAACCAAGTAATCTGCTAAAAACCAGCTGAACTGCAGGAACTCATCTGTACACACCCACAACCTCTTATTGACTTCTCTCAATTGAAAGAAGCAATTAAAAAAGATTATGTAAGATGATGCTTTTTTAAAAGTAACCCCCCTGCTCAATCATAACCTGAATTTCTTCAAAAGGAGAGGTCTCCCCTGAAAAATCATTTAACCGCTGGTGATAAAACTCTGCAGACCACAGCAGAGATGACTCCCTCACAATTAATCCAGTGTGAACAGAACACAAAATATCAGTTCATTTAGGGTGAAGTGCTAATGCTCAGCCCTGGTTTCACACCTCGTGATTCTGACAAGGGTGAGGTGAAAATCTTTCCCCTCAAGATTCCTTTCAGCATAGATATTTTGCTATCTGATTCTAGGTCACAAGTAGTAGCGGGAACACGATAGAACACAGGCACTTGTGCTCTACCTAATTCCTAACTGGGACCACCCAAGGAAAATGGAAAGGCACAGAAGTGCATAAAACTTAGATTCTATCTCTGAGCTCTGTGATTTGCAGGCCAGAGCCCAGAACCCCAGCTTTTTGTTTGGAAGGCAGGGTGGCACTTAAAAGAACTGCAGTGCACTGCAGAATTCCTTAAATTAGGTTTAAATGAAACAGCTAGTGGAAGTAGCTCCTAGTGACACTGCTGGGAGCGCCAGGCTGCCCCGCTGCTCAGGGAGGGGAGCTCTGCACTGCTGCAGCTGCACTAGCCCACACCAGCCCAGCTGCTCACACCCCCTTACCATCATAGGTTACATAAGGAACTTGGAATCCTTTGGCACTGTTCCCTTCATTCGACTTGAACTGGATCCACAGCTTCTTAGACCTGGAAGTGAAGGCTATGGGACGCTCATAGGTCTGGCAGGTCTCATATGTGGTCACCGAGTTGGAAGAAGCTTTCAAAGCAAACACACAAGAGGCAGCTGGGTGACAATGCTTCATGCTAAAGAGCTGTTAGAATGCAGGTTGAACTACCACGAGAAAAATGCTTGCTGGTGTTAAGAAAACTCCTCAAAATGTGGCAGGCCATCAGTGGATGGCAGGCTATCAATGAGGGGCTTCTTGGTGAGGGAATATTTTCCTTTTTCCTAAAATAACAGTCTACTGTTTGAAGGACGTGCCTATACTAGAAACTGAGGTTGTTTATCCACACATCAGGCACCTGTAAGGATTAGCAAGCATTTCCTCTATCCTAACCCGGGCCAGAACTGCTTAGCATAATGCATGACTGGTTAGCTTGAACCACCTACTCCTTCTTAACAATATTTCTCTCAGTTCACTGACACACCATGGCCTTGTACCCTTGTTTCACTGAAAACTATGGAGCAGCCTTGCCAAATAGGACTTCTCCAGTTGCCATTTAAAGAAATTCCTGCTCTTAAGCAGAGGCCAGGCAGGCTACCTTCAGTTTCTGCAAACAGCAATGCCTGTGAGAACGCTGAGATATGCCTCAGTGGATGTTTCAGACTCACAGCTTTTTCTCATCACCAGGTAGTCTCCACACTCGTCTTCTATGGGCAGGAATATTTCTGGGACCACGATCAGGATGCGGCGCTTCGGCGGTGGGTTGATATTCCAAGTGCACTCAGTGTTGGCAGGGTAGTCCCCAGGATAGTTGGGTGATTCAATATATCCAGTGTAATCTCCCAGTTCCCCTCCACACTGCCTGTCTGGAGAAGGAACATGGTATACAGGACAAGGCTAAGAGAGGTCACTCTACAGCTCTCCTGCAGTCCCCATCAGCTGCAGGAGGGACAGACACAAACATTTTCCTTTTTGCATTTGCTGCAGGTGCACTTCTCTTTGCAAGCCTCTCACATTTCTGTGTAGGTGTGTTTACATGTGTCTCTGTCTATAGGGACTCCAGAGGCGGTTCTGAACAATCACCTCTCTGCTCTCCAGTCTTCCTCTTTAATTTACCCTCAGCTTCCCACACCATAGCTACCATAAATCCAGAAGAGTGGCTCCCTTTGTAATTGACTCCTTCAAAGGTTGTTATTAAGGAGAAATGGTTACTAGAGCTGTTAGGTTTTGTGGGCCAGCTTCCATTCCTCTTAATAGCAGGGAACAAATCAGGGTGTTGAAGACACAAACTCTGCTATATTAGAGATTTAATAGCAAGACCCTGAGCAACCCAGCACCAACTGGCAAAACATACTCATCACTTACCTTGACAAGGGTGATGGAACCAGTCTGCAGAAATGGTCTCTCACAGACTTCAGTGAGCCATGTGGGGTGAGATGCAGGCAGCAGCAGAGGAGTAACAGCTCTGCCTTCTCTCCAGCTCCCTGGAGCAAAGCTAGGTTTTGCCCTTAGGGCCACTCCAAACATTAATGGCCCAGTCTTTTTATTAGTAAGAGAGCATCCAAACCATCTTGCTGTACTTACTTTTGCACTGTGTTATGTTTGTTGACCCATCAAAATCAGTAGTGGTGTTTCCAGGGCAGGAAATGCAGTAATTTTGTCCAAACTCAGGCTGGTATGTCCCAACTGCGCAGCGAATACACCGGTGAGTTGTGGTGTTGTAAAAATGGCCAGGAGAACACTGAACTGGACAGCAATCAAAAAATCATGGTTTAAAAAGTGGCAGTAGCACACTAGAATATGCTTTTATACACTTGTGTAAGACCTAGTGCAATTTCAGAAACTGAAATGCCATATTAGTAAACTGTGGGGGTAACAAAAAAAAGGTAATTAAGCAAATTTTAGTTCATCAGGCCATTTTGTGCAAGTTCAAAATTCCCAAATGCAACACTGTAAAGTGGTTCTGTGAGAAAGCAGCAATAAAACCATATTAATAAACTATGAGGGCAATAAGACAATTTCAGTTTATCAGGTTATTTTGTGCAATCTGGAAAAACTACTGTCAAATGTAGTTTTCTATGCTACACCCTTCCTTTTTTTCTATTCCTTTGTAAGCTCTGCTTACTCCCAAATAATTCTTGCCGAGTTTTGGAAGCTAGCTCAGCCAGGAGTCCTTCCCTACATGCTGCCCCAGTCCAAATGCTTCAGATAAGCTCCAAATAGTTCTTGCATCTGTGATTCCACGTCTCATGTGGCCTTTTCCACATGCAAATTCTTGAGCTCTTCGTCCCAGTTAATAGAAAGAATTCCTTTAATCCCTACTCCAACTTGAAAACTGAACCTCATTTATAGGCTTGTTTTTGTTTATGTTAAATAAAACTGAAATCAGTTCCTCTTATCTTGATCCAGAGTTTTAACATCGTTTTTTAGTACTTCAGTTTCACAAAATGAAGTATGAAAAAACAGTATTTGTGGGTTCAGTGATTCTACACTGAAGGAAACTATTGGATATCACACTACCATCAGTAATATTAATTCTTCAATCATTCTGCTACATTCTTATAATATGTTGTAATATTATAAACATATCTTAACTGAAACGAGAGAGATCTCTTAATCCAAACCACTACCAAATGTTTGCATCAGGTCCTTATTTCTATCCCTTATTTCTGCTCTGCAGCAGTGGATTTTCTGTTAAAGACTTTGTCCCCTAGTGATTTACATAAGTGATTTTCTTTTACCCATGCTTTTGGTAAGCAGTTCTAGAAACAATCGAGACTTTACTGAATTTCCTCACAGCCAGGCCAGGTCAGCCAGCTATGAGACTCCTGGAAGGACTGACCCTCAGAAGGAAAAAGAACCTTCTCTGAATGCCCCACTTGAGCAGCAGCACTTCCTTTTGCCTCAGATCAATGCAGTTCATCCGATCAACCTTGGCCTCACCTTTGGTCTCACAGTCCTGAAACAAGGATGCCCCGCTCTGCCTTGTTGTTAGACCTCCTCCACAGGGAAAGCAGGATACTCTCCCAGCTTCAGGCTGGTATGTTCCCAGGGGACATGGCAGACAGGGCTTGAAGCCATCAGGAGAATATTCACCAGGGGAGCACTGATCTAGGAGAGGAAGAACACACACTGTAGATGAAGGTGTGTTGGTGAGCCTGCGTGACCCCACAGAGAAACTGCTCTCCCTCACTGGGGCAGCTGGAACCAGGGCTCCAGAAAAGAGTGCTGGCAGCAGCTAGAGCTTAATACCTCCAAAGTGCACTGTAAAGCAGACACTGGTAGCCTTCAGAGCTAGTGAGGTCCTCTGGGAGCTGGAACAGATTTCACTCTTTGTTTCAAGGTCGCACTGGACACTCAGCCTGTCCAGTGCTCTCTGCTCATCTGTGCAGTGCAATTATGTAGTGATTATCTCTTCATTCTAGCTAGAGAGCTCTTGAGCTCCTCCCAAATGAAATAATTTAGTATTGAACCTACAATGCCAAAAAAGTACTTCCAGATTTCTGTAAGTGCTTTAATATTAATATTATTGAATATTCATATTTCATGACCATTAGCATTATTGGATTGTGTGAAAACCTCAAATGCAACAAGCAATTGTGCAAATTCAGTGAACTAAACATTATGCCTCAAAGACTCTTAAAGCAGAAATATTCTTGCCATTCCTCTGATACTAGATCTTGGGTAATGGTTTTCTGTGCACTGGACTGCTACCTTCTGTGTGGTGCACAGACAGCACTAACCCAATGTAACTGATTTTACTTCATCACACACCTCAGTACTATCTAGCAAGCCCAGCAGTATTCATGAGTATCTTTGAAAAGTTCTGGGTTTCAAACTTTTCTACAAAAGAACTGGCTTCAGTGTCGGTATTTAATAATTATCCTGCTCTGGAAAGGCACAAAACACTGTTGCAGTTGTTCAGCTGTGCTGAAAAATTCTGTCCTTTTAAGACCTGTTACGATAATAAACTGTTAGTTTTAGTTTATAGCTCCAATAAATCACTCAGTGAATAGCTGTTTTGTTAGGAAGTTAAATTGGCCTTGGCTTCATTTCAGGATATATGACTAACAACAAGCAGGGCATTAACTACTGGTCATGATCAATGATGAAGAGTTTTGTTTATGGCTGATACACTGAGAGGAATAGTTGAGTGTTCCTCCTTAGCTTAAAATTAAAATGCAGCAGGTTAAGCAATTCTCTGTAGCTTATCAATGAAAGCTTGTGAGGAAGTCTTAGCTCCTGGTTCTAACTTTTTCCACCACACATCACTTCTGCCCTCATAAGGACACACATTCATTTGCTCCCACACTTTTCAAGCCTTTCTCCATTTTATAAACATTCCTACAGAACACTCATCTCTGTACAATTTGTGCACTTCCACAAACATGAATGAATTCAGGCTTTCATTGCAGCACTCCTAATAAGGTAAGGAAAGAGCACTATTTACAATTCCACGACAAGGAAAGACAATTCAGGGTTAGGAAAGGTGATTCTGAGAAGTGCCTACTGACTTCAGAAACCTAGAAAAAAATGGAAAGTGCTGAGCAAATCTCCTTTCCTCATACATGGCTCTAAGGGAAATCAATGCTCTGAGTGGCCTTGCTAGAAAATATCTGCTCTCTCCCCTTAGCTTGCCTTTTTCCATTCATTTTAATCATATGTCAAGTTCGGGGTGGTTTGGGTGTTGTTTTTTTTATATATATTTGGGAGAAGGGGTGTCTCTGTTCTGTGTTTTGAACAGAAACACTGACCATAAAAATCCAGTCTTAAAACTGCACTTCAGGTTTCCTAAACTTTCTCAGAGTCCAGCAGAACAGTAGGATATCTATCAGAGCTCAAAGGAAACCTGCCCCAGGCAGGAATCAAACCCACAATTTATGTGGAAAAGTTGCATTTGAGAACTTATCCCATCAGATCTCTCTTGACAACTTTGCCATCTGCATCTTACTTACCTTGAAACCACATGTGAAAATTGTGGGGCTCCCTGTGGAGTACAGCTGAGTTAATCCAAATCTTCCTGGGTTATTTAGCCAAGTGCCTAATATTTGAAAATTTGCATTGAGGAAGTAAACTTAAAAAAACCTCCTCAGAGATCACTGAGATCCTCAATCTGGGCCAAAGGAAAACTTTTCCATTAAATGTGAACCATCCAAGTCAAGTGTTTCCTTCTGATTTTCCTAAGAGGTGGCAACAACTGAAAGAAAAAAGGCTACCTAGCTACCACCATGCACCACTGTAACAGGCTGTTCAAAACCAGCTGAAAAAAAGCTCTGACTTCTGAGACACACCAAACACTTCAGACTTTGATTGATCCTATGTGCATTTGATAAAAGGTCAGTACTTCCACATATAGATTTTGCCATTGACAGTCTGACAAGTGCTCAATATTCAATACAAATATTAGAATTACTTCATGCCACGTCCAAGTTTTAATGTTTTAAAATCATGAATATATCTGTTTCTTCACATGACTACATCAAATCAAGTTTTTCATAGTGGTACAAGTGTCCAGACTGTTCAATCCATAAACACACCCCCTGTAAACTGCTCCCAGTTCCTCCTCATCTTCCATCTAGAAATGTTTCCAACAGGCCACTCATCCAGCCCCACTGGAGCACAGAGCTGGGGCAGTGAGGAAAGGCTGTTTAGAAGCTCACAGAATTCACAGGGGCCCAATTTTGCATAACAAATAGACTTAGTGTTAGATTCAATTATAGTAACATTAATAATAGGGGAGCTATTTCAACACAAAAATCATCTCACAGAATTCCATAGGACTGTGCATAAAATTAGGAGGAACCTTTTCTTAAAAAAAAAAAAAAAAAGCCCAACAAAATTAACAAAACCTAAAAATCCACCAGAAACACCTCTATGAAGTTAAACTTTTCCAGATAGTTGCTTAAAGAAAACAAGTACAGAAGTTTATGAGCTTCATTTTTCAAAACTAGAAACTGCATGTTCCCACCTGACATGTGGGAAATACCCAGTCAAAACCAGACCTGAAGATTTGCAAATAATGACATTAAATCACAATTCCACTGGCTGGCATTGCTTTTTTTTTATTTTTTTTTTCAGAAACTTGATTGTTTTTCTCCAAATGAACAAAAGAACCAATTGCCTCTAGTAGACTTCATTTCTGCAGCTACTATCTTCGTTTATCTTCAATACCCATTAAAAACCTGGTCTTGAGTCTCATGCAGCTGTTTTAAAGGGGGGAAAAAAAGTGAAAGCCTTTCTGATGCAAAAACAAGAAGAAAAGGGGGGTGGGGGGAAGAGAGGGGCCCACAGGGAACCAGGATTAACAGTTACAAAGACATTTAAAGGCTCTTCCCCTCTTTTCAACACATTAGCCTTTGAGCATTTGCTCCTATGGACAAACGCTGGAGTATCTCAGGGGCTGAGAAGGTGAACCTCATAAAGGAGGTCATGATCCACCAATTCACTATTTTCTTAAGAATGATGCCTTACTTTATAAGGAAAATCACCAACAAGTGATGCAAATGGATTCTGAAGCGGCATCCTTCAAGTTATTGTGTTTTAACAGGTCACACATTTTGGTCACATGAGACGGTTATGCATTCTGAGGATTTATGTCTTGAATCTATGATTTTCAGGGCAAGCAGGTTAGCAGGAAAAACAGCACCCTTTTTCCCCATTTGATAATTCATTTCTTCTTGGATTTTCACAAAATTATAAAAAACAAAACAACAGTTGTGTAACACAACTGTTAAAAATGATAGCCACTGCAAAGGCAGGCAGCACTTTGCTTTTCCTTTTAGATAACTCTCTCATACTTTTATAATGCTAGTATCATACCACATACACACCTCTGAGATGTGCTTCATCAATTTGGATGAAATGTTATTATTTGCACCCTCTCAGCTGAGAGGACAAAGCTGCTGAACGCTGAGCAATGAAATTCACTGACACCTCCCACACAAGATGAAGCTGCTCATCACTTACGACAGAGCAGTGCCTGTGCTGCTCATTCCTGCTGTTCTCTGAAGTGACAGCTCTTTGGGGGAATACACTTGCAGCTATTGTGGAGTAAGGACATGCTGTCACATCCTTTTTTGCATCCATTTCAGGAAGTGGTAATTCCCAGTGCCTCCTTCCACCTCTGAAAGTATTGGTGTGTCCAACACAAAAAAACCAAAACAAAACCCACCAAATGGAAAAGGCAAAAGTTTTAAGCAGTGGGAGAGCAGCTAAATTGCTTGTTATTTGGACTTTCTTTCAATCTGAGGTTTCTGTTAAATCATTTTCTGAAAAGGGATTTGTAGTGTTTAAACAGTTGGTCTTTGGCTGTTAAACCTCTCTGAAGTCAAGCTCATACTGGAGAAGAAGCGCTCGTAGCCAGGCTAATGAGTGAAGCTGCATTCTCCCCAAGACCAATCTCCTCTCAAGGAAGCATGTAGCATTTCCAGCGTGCTCAGAGGGTTCACATGCAGTCCTGAGGCACTGACATTCCAAAATGGATGTTTGTTACCTTGAGATCCACTTCAACAAAGAAAAATTATACTTCTGCTAAGACACTCTGATTCTCTGGGAAGGTGGATGAAAGTTCCATTTTGCTGCGTGCATTTCATGTAATATCCATGAATATGGACCTATCACTGGCTGCTCCTTGGAAGCCACACTCAGGACTTCATGGGATTAACCAACATGAGCCAGTACTGAAGGGACCCATCACAGACACAGAATTTAGATATAACAAGGTAGAAAAAGACAACATTTGAGCCTCTAAACCATCAGAAAATCCCAAACAGAACTGTACAATAAACAGCAAAGTTGAAATAAAACACACTATCCCTTGGAATCAGCAGTGAATTCCCTTTTACCAATAGCTGCTTAAAGAACAGCAAGCAGACAAGTACAAGCATCCAGCATATTAATGATGATAGAATACCCTGGAAACCACATGTAATTTGTTCCTGGTGCCTTTCTAAAGCTTTTCTTCTGCATTGTGCCCCAATCTAGACTGTAGGAGTTACGACAGGAAAATCAGGGCCAGAACTACCTCACCAGAAGTGTGAAACCAAATGAAATTTATCTTGCTGCTGCAATTGCAGGCCAGTTATCCAGTGCAAAAGTTGTCAGAGCAAGAGCTGGACTTTCCCTCTGACACTGCTCAGATATGAATAATGCTTCAGACAGCACTGTGCCAGAATTCTTTCACAGGAAGAGGACCAGCACAAGACTCTGAATAAACAAAACTGAATCTAACCTAGCCATACTCCAAGTATTTGAAAGCGATGAACTAAAGCCTGCAATTCACTCAGTAACTGCATTAAAGAACGCTTGTAAGACCCTTTGACTTAATTTGTTCCCTTACTGTTTCCTACTCCTCTGGCCAGACTGAGCAAAATCCCTTTGCCAAAGTCTTTTGCTGTACAGAGGCCAAATCCAGCACCTGCACTGGATCCATCTGCTGACCAGTATCCCTTGCTGTGCAGCCACTTTCTCCCCAGAACCACTAGCATGTCTAGGTAAGCAGACCCTTAATCCCATCCAGAAGTTCCCAAGCAGCTCTGCAAAACAATCAGATCAAAACAAAGGAGCAAAAACCAAAACACCCTCTCCCACACAGACCCCTGAACAAGCTTCTTGCCTTTCTCCACACTACTCCCACTCTATTCTCCTCTCCCCAGCATCTCTTAGCTCCTTCTGACTGGCAGTCCAAGCAGCAGCACCAGCCCCCCCAGTCTTACCTTAACCATTCAGCCTGGGACAATCAGCTTTTTCTAAGGAAATGAGGCGTTGGTAACAACGCTGCCTCTGTGTGTATTTTATGTCCTCTCAGCAATGGTGAGCTGTCTGCCCAGCTCCTGCAGCCTGACAAGTGATGCAGGGAGGTTTCAAAGATACTAATTTTTCTGTACATTTAATGAAAATAAGTGGGGGGAAAGTGCAAGAAGAGAGACCTTAACATCCGTGTAAGTGGAAGAATGTGGTGCGAGTTCCACCTCCTGTTTGATCCCAGCAAATCTGCACCAGGATATGGTCTGAATAATCGAGCTGAGGAAAGGAAGGTTCATTTAGTGATTGCACCTTGCTTGGCACGAGCAAATCAAACCATAAGGCATGAGACACTCAGGATCACTCCACTACTCACAGCAGCACCTGTTAGGGTGTCCAGAACAAACTGTGGCATCAATTTGGCAACAGAAGAGGCCTGACTTCTACAAATTGTTCTTCAAAACCTTTGTCTTCATATGCTCAGTGACTCTGTTTTAACCATGGGCATGTTTGTGCTCACCACACCAAAGAGCTTCCCAGGCAGGCATTCCCCAAAAGCCCCCTTCCTCTCTGAACTAGCACAGAACTGCAAGGTATGCTTCTCATTTGTGTAGTGACATTAAACTGGCTCTGCAGCTAAAAAAATTTGTTTTTCTTTGCTGTTTTAATTTCTAATTGTAGTTCATGCTGCCTTCTCCACCTGCAACATTTTTAGCTTACTCATAGCTGTTTTTTCCAGATGAAATCACAAACATCTTCAGAGTCATACTGTGCTCTGTGCAATTGGACTGAGACAGATTTTTTCAAAGCCTCCCTCTAGCATCCAACAACATAGCTTGAAAATATCCTTGTAAACTCATCTTGGTGATCGTTCCAAAATGTTTGAGATTTATTGCAATGTTCCAAGGGGGGAAAAAAGAACCCTTACAGCTTTTTCTGAGATTTCCTGAGTAATTCCCTGCTCGCTTGCACAGATATTTTAAACAAATTTTCTGCTCTACGAATCCAAGTTTTCCTAGAGTTAGCAAAACTGGATTGGAAAATCTATTCTTAGGGCAAATGCTGCTGCTGGAAGACATACTAATTCAATGTGACAATAATTTTAAAGGCTTGCTGATTCACAATCCACCTACACGCTGCCTACCCCATGCAGCCTGAATTAGCCGTCACGGTTGTTAGGCCTCTCTTAGGATGTAACATCTGACCCCTCTCCTTAACTTTTGTGCTTTGGAAGCATTTACTGTGCACTGCATTGTGGTGGTGCCCTCCAGTGCCATGATAATTAAGACATTTCTCAGTGATGGCCTATAAACTCTCCATGAATTTGTAACTCTGTCATGAAGATTCTCTGGGGCTCTGAGCTTAGTCAGCAAAGTGAATGTGACTGTATGAAATTCTGAGCAGCCTTTTCCTTAGGACGAGGGAGAGGTGAGATGTGCACGAGCTCAGGAGCACAGCACTACACCGAATACTAAATGGAGTCTTAAAAGTCCCATGGGTGATGTCAAGGCTATTGGTGCCTGATGTTATTCCCAGGATTTCTGCCTTCGAGCATGTTACAGGCTGTACCTCAGCTGTACTGCAGTGCAGCGAGCCCTTATTCCACTCTCTGGCACATCAGTTGCCAACAAAAAATCCACAGAGAGAATTTCAGCAGCACTAACAGCACCCCCAATTCTGCATGCACAGCCCTCCTCTCTGCTGGACAGGTGAACCACGATCCCTCTGAGCCAAGCAGTGAGACACACGAGGAGCTACGTTCCCAATTCCCTCCCAACTCACCACATCTGCTCCCCGGGTGCAGCTGTCCCCCAGCGCAGGACTGCTGCTGCTCCGCTGGCCTGAGGGCCTTCCTGGCCACCTCGTGCTCCGTGCCCGAGAGGCGGATGCGGAACTGGTCCCTGCTGACCGTCTTCCGTAGGGTTCGGATGGTTTTACGGAACCGCTTCTCCGTCTTCTTCCTGGCACAGCGCACGTCACACGTGTCTGGAAAGCACCGGGGGTGGAAGCTGCTCTGAGTGACCGTGCACAAAATCCCACCCAGTTTGAAACACCAACCAACTCAAATCACTGAGGAAGCAACTTCTGGGAACAAGTCTGAAATCCTCAAGGATAAATACGCTGGGCAGCTCTTTGATCTTTGAAGCTATCCCCATCTCTCACTCTTCCTGACGCAGTAAAACTAATTTTCAAAACAGGAGATACTTTTTATCATCATTTTGCATACAGACAGAAGCGAAAAAATACAGAAATTAAGGAGCAAATGGCAAGAAGCTTCAAACCGCACCTGGAATTATTTTCCAACCAACCTGTCACCTCCTTCCGGCTCGTTTCAAGCTCAAAGTCCGCAGTGATAAAAATCTCTCTAGTCGCTGTCAGTCTACTGAGGGCTCCATGAACTTTCTTGCCAGAGCTGCATGTTAGGTTTACATAGTGGAAGCTCTCCATTACTGAATTTTGTCTCTCTGTATGAACGAAATCAAAGGAAGCAAAAGCTTGGCCCGCTCTGTTATTGAACATTCACCAGTGCTTGGCACACATGAAAAGCTAAAGAGGAGCAAAGAGGAGCAAACCATCCCCTCCACATGCCAGTAAGAGAACAGTGTGGCCAGTCTCTCACCTGGTGCACCCTCACACAGAACCACGACCATTCTCATGGCTTCACTGAGGAAATAAGGTTTAGATAAAGGAAACACCCAGAATAAGCTCTGGTTCTGGAGTGCATAACTGGTCACTGAGCATTTGGCACAGTTTCTCACTGTTACTCTGCTAAGGACAAACAATCAGACACCCTGATTCATCATACTGTTTAATGACTCCTTTCCTCATTTTTTTCTTCTTTTTTTTTTTAAATACTCCTCCTCATTTTCTGCTGACTTTGTAAATTCCCAGGCTATTCTTTCTGCTTTGGAACAGATGGAAGAGGTGACCTCACTGCGTCCATCTGGGACTGCTGAAGTATGAAAGGAAGACAAGAGAAAAGAGGAATAACCCTTTGACAATAGAGTCAGCATAAAAGGTCAGGAGATTCCTCAATGACAGTAAGGAGCAGGTGAGAAAGGAAAGAAGAGAAAGATAAAAAGAGGAAGAAAAGGAAGGAATCAAGTTAAGAAAAAGAATGGTTGTTTCTACTGAGAACTTATTAGTATTACAAACAACAAAAAAGATAAGGGCTTTCCTAGCAAGGCTGTGAGGATGCCACAGGGAAATCCTGGGATCTGAAATAACTGTTGCCAGAGTCATGGCCAAGCAAGAAGAAGTGAAGATCAGAAGTCAGTGAAGAACAGAAAGCCTTCAGGCCTCTGTGCTTTGCTTGTGGTGCACTTCATATCTGGAAAGCAATTAAGCCCTGAGCTATGGCTCTAACCTGCTTACCTGCATTTTTGTGTTCATACCTGGTATCATCTGCTCCAGACCTTCTTGAAACATCTCAGTCTTTTTCAAACTACATTTTCCTTCATTTAATTTAAAGGTTACGCTTATCTTGATGGCTGAAGCATCTTCAGGAAGAAACAATGAAACAGGTTATTTTAAAAAAAGGAGTAAAAAATTGAGATAATCCTAATGTCACACCATAATGAGGACAACAAAAAATATGCTGATATGAAGTGATCATCTCAGAAAACCTAATGAGATGCCAGAACTCTCCTGCTGTGAAGCTGGTTCCCAGCTGGAATTAAATTGAAGTGTAGTACATTTTATTAGGGAAAAAAAAAAAAAAAAAAAAAAAGGTGAGAGAGAGAGATATCAAGACCAGATCTACTACTGGGTGAATCAAATAAGGATGAGCTGAAATCAAAGCAGATACCCCAGATCATTTCAGAAAGTAGTTTATGTCTACGGCTGCAAATGCTTTCTGAACTTTACTGTCCAACAGCTCAACCTAAACACACTGTATATTGCCAGCACTGTCCAGGTTTGGATGACTAAAAGGAGACATAACTTCTGGTCCAAGTTTTATTTCACTACTGGTCTTTTTATTTATTTTTAAGTCTCAGTTTGAATAATGCTGATGAAGCAGCACAAGAGGAATTTTCTGCAGCAATCATGAACTACAATCACGAGGAAAAGGAAGCAAAAAAAGAGGTAGATTATAAGGGGCAGGGGGAAGCCAACAGAAATACCTTTGTTTCACAGTTATCAATGAAAATAAATCAGTCAAACTATGTAAAAGTAAATGTGGTGATTACCCAGCCAGCTGGAAGCATTTGCATTTTGCTGCTTTTTCTTAAGCTGAGAGGACCTGCCACAGGTGAGGGTGTAGGCATCTTGTGTTCCTAACAGACAGACAGAGAGTAAGGACACAGGCACAGTGCACACACTGAAGACTCCTGTAGCACAAAGCACATTTTAAATTTCCTGATTGGTATCAACACACAGTGCTGTTCATAAAATACTCCCCATTAGAGCTTGTCTCTTCCTAAGCCATTCAGAGGATTCAGGAAGAGAAAGAGCAACAGTTCCACACACAGCAGCCGAGTGTGCAGCCGTGTCCTGTGGGGTGGAGGGGCTGTGTGGGCAAAATCTCAGACCCCACGCAGGGCTGGAATGCCTTTGCCCCATTCACCAGTGCCTTGCAGGGCCAATTAAGGAATGGCCCAGGGAGCACAGAGAATTCTTCCCTGTCCTCCCCAGCTGCAAAAAGAGACTTGTTGTGAGAAGGGAATCTGAGGGTAGAGTGGTGATAAAAGACAAGGAAAGAGGGGCTTTCCTGGACACAGTCAGGGATATAGCCCTTTATTATCTGCAGTGAAAGAGGAAAGATCTCTGTTTATTGACTGCTTCTTGAGGCTTTCTTGAGAGTTAGGAGGTTGGCCACCTTTCCACTCTGTACAGAACCACGTGCTCAGTTTTGTTAGCTGTGACTTACCAGAGAATACCTGGACATCTGGAGAGCAGCTCAGAAAGCATCTATCACTCCCACCACTCTTCATGCAGTGCAGCAATACCTTGGGTGACACACTATCAGACAAGGGATCTTTTGTCTCTAAATAGGATAAAACAAACACTCACAGAATTAAAACATCTACCTTCACCCTACCGATAAATCAGCGTGCAGCTGCTTTTGTAGCCGGTACCTGAGAGCACCCATGCAATTAATATGCTGTTTAGAGAGAAAATTAAAGCCAAATAAAATCACTGGAAGACCACAAAAGTAATTTCCTTTATCATAAGCAAACCTTCTCATGCAGAGGAACAAAAGGAAATAGGAGAATGAGCTAGATAAAAGCACAGGAAAGAAAGCATCAAAATCCCACAAAGTATCTCCTGTTTTGGGGGTTGGTTTTCTGTTTGTTTTTATGAGTTTCAACATCATTACCATCATGCCTTGCTAAAAATTAAAGCAGAATACCAGTAACAATGACTCATACCACTTAACTGGACAGACCATCAAATCTGACTGTAACCATATGGCCTGTCAGACACATCAGGAGTAGAAATGTATTTATTAGACACCTTACCAACACAGTCCTTTTTATTCCAGTGTAGCTTGTAGTTAGAGTGACACAGGCATTCGTAATCACCCAGAGTGTTGACACACAGCTGCTGGCAACCACCATTGTTGATGCTACATTCATTAATATCTGCAGAGGAAAGGTAAAGATACTTTTAAAATGTTGCTCTTCCCAAAGTTATGCACTCTAACTCCACTAGGTACATGTGGACACAATTACTGCTCAGTAGGGTCCTGAAAAGACTTCAGGAATGCTACCTGGATACTCACCTTGAAATAATGTGTCTTCATGGAAACCCTTTGATAAATGTCAAAGCAGACCAAATACTGGTGGCTCATAATTAAACAATATCCAGCCTCAGCAATATGATAACAAATTAACTCTAAGAAAAGCAGATCAAGTCAAATCTGTATTGCACTGTATCTGATTAATTAATATTTCTAACTGTAAATAAAGACAGATAACATGGGCAGGATTCATACTGACCAACCCTCCAAAGCACTCTGATGGATGCAGCGACTGTGGAACACTTTGGCTCTGTGGGCAAACACCACCATTGTGCTCCCCTTTTCTCTTTTGGCCAATTATCCAATTTTGGAACTTTGCCCCACCCAGTAAATGCCAATAGGAGGAGAAATTACTGACAGCACAACACATGCTGCCTCTGATTCCTTGCACAAGAGGCAGCATGTGTCGTGCTGTCGGTAATTTCTCCTCCCATTGGCATTTATTGCACGCATGCATCTCCTGCATGCTGATGCAGGATGTCCCATTCAGCAGTGCTGTACCCCAGGGGTCAACACTGGGGCCAACACCATTTATCCTCTTCATTAAACCTGGATGGTGGGACAAGAGTTCACCCGCAGCAAGATCACAGATGAGACAAAACTGGGAGGAGTGGCTGACGCACCAGATGGTTGTGCCACTATTCAGAGGGACCTTGACTGCCTGGAGAAATGGGTCAGTAGGAATCTCATGAATTTCAACAAAGGGAAATGCAAAGGTCTCTGTCTTTGCTGCTCAGATCCACCCTGAGGAGGGCTTCACTTCTCTCCCATGGATTTATGGCACAAACCCAGAGAGCTGCCATCAAGAAACCTGTTGAAAGTCCCATAAAGTTTGTGACTCAGAGTACCTATTTCCACACACACTTATCTCAGTGCTAGTAAGTTCTTGTCACGGCTGTCTCCAGACTAGATACCCTCTAAGTAACAATTTGTTATAAAACACAATACAAAACCAGTCTGATTTTGGGGGAAATATGCTTTTAACAGAACCAGGACAGCATGGGTAGGAATGAGCAGCAGAGGAATAATGAAGAAAGAGGGCAATACCTTAAACTGGTACTGCTGTCTAAAATACCACATACCAAATCTTTAGTTTCCAATCACCTTTTCTTAGGATGCCAGCCTCTTATCTCCAACACTTACTGACTTCTTCCACAGAGGTCAGAAGGTGTATTCTCAGTATTCCATCTGCTCTGACCAGCCTGTGATTGCCAGTCAATGAGGGACTTATTGTGGTATGAGGATTAACATCTTCTGCACAGGGGTATGACAAGAAAAGGCCAATTAGCAGCCAACAGGAAAATTACAGTTCCTTTTCCTCATTGGTAGCCAAAAGAAACTGAATTAACGCAGAGGAATTAATCTGAAGTTGTCTTTTACTAAGTAGAGCACATGGCAGTGTTATTCCTTATCCAGATACATTCCCATGTTCATCAGGATAAAACAGTGATGTTGTAGCCCTGTAATCTTATTTGCAGAATTTCTAGAGGCAGAGGGTACAATAGACAGGCACACAGATTTCTGAACTGTTATCTCCAGCTGTGCTCATTCTGCCTCAGAAATAAACAGGTCTTACTCAGAATTAAGTAAACTTTGGAGTCAGTAAGGTCTTGCCTAAAGCTTATATAAAAAAGTTTGATTTAGTGTCCCAGTTATTCGTATTTCCTCATGTTAATTCTGGGAATTTGTTACATGTTGAGGTGCTATGAACAACTTTCTCTTTCCTTGAAGTGTTCTTGTAGGAAAGACATAGAAATTGAAGGGTATTAATCTTGGCCAGTACAAAGTGGTGCTACATCAGCTAAATTCCAGCCTACATCACAGGAGGATCTGGCCCGTGCACAACAGCAACCTGCAGAACTGTGATTTTCAGAGTCATTCAGAGCTTCCTGTTCTTCAACTCCCAAACCACTGACTTTTCATTGAAGTCAAAGACTCCTATGCATGTGAAAATTGTATCGAATTATGGCCTTCAGATCCAAGCACAAAACCCATCAGCTTCCCCTGACAGTTACAGATCCCTTTTGCACGCACGGCGTAAAGGCAAAACCGCTTGAGCAGAGACAGCAATAAACAGGATCAGTTCCTACTTATTCTGTGTCTCATTATCACAGCCAGGGGGAAAATTTCCTCCATCTGCATCAGTCTGTGCCTTGCAGGGGCTCAGAGCAGGGCTGTGGTGTGTGTGCCACTCACCTCCACAGTGTGTGAAGCCATAGAGGGCGTAGCCCCTGTTGCAGGTGCACTGGAAGCTGCCGGGGTGGTTGATGCACGTGTGGTCGCACGCCCGCTCGAAGGAGCACTCGTCGATGTCTGCAAGGTTCAAAGGCAGCCATCAGCACCTCCCAGGCTGGCCAGGCAGCCCTGAGGAGCCAACAGAGCCCAACAACCCTGCAGATTTATGTGAACTAAGCAGATTCTTTCAAAGCACATAATGTAACGTAGTGAAATGACAGTTTTTAAAAGAAGGTTTAGTTTGCCAAAAAGGTTTTTCCTTGGCAAGCGCAAAATCTGTTACATTTTTACAATTATGTTTAAATCAAATTATTTCTCTTCTATGGGAGAAGAAAACTGCTGACAAAACTCCTATTTCACTAGAATTACTCTACATAGAAA
This sequence comes from Cettia cetti, assembly GCA_013401135.1. Lineage (NCBI taxonomy): Eukaryota > Metazoa > Chordata > Aves > Passeriformes > Sylviidae > Cettia > Cettia cetti. The sequence continues at coordinate 16,623 of VZUI01045650.1, read as the reverse complement.
TGAAGTCTACAAAAGTAGAAAGTATTGCCTTTGTTTTTTTCCTCCCTAAATGAAGCTCTATATGAATATACAGTGCCTCATTTAAGCCTGGTGAAAATCACAGTTCTCTGAGAATGAACATTCATTATACCATCAAAAGCACCTAAAAATTCTGTGCTAGTACATTTTACATGCCAGGTAAGGATGTGGCAAGACAAAAATGTTCCCATCAACTTCCCTAGCACTTTTCATCAGTCTTTTTCCTTGGGCTTTGGCATGCAGCATGATATCACTTTTGAAACAGTCTAGGGAAAACAATAGAAATGACAAGGGCAAAAGGGAGATTCAAGTCTTTAAGATTTCATTAAAATAAAGCCCCAAACTATCTTGAAAATCAGATGTTTATACAGTAAGTTTTTTCCACATAACTAGTTGTCCTTCTTTGCCTGTTTATAAAGGATAAGAATGCACACAAAAACGCAGGTGAAAATTATTTTCTCTTGGTCAGTTCAGTTTTCTGAAATTCGCCTTTAATTTCAGCAGGTTGCCCAGGAAATCACATAATTCACCATTTGGCTGACTGAATTGACATAGTTTCATCCTGTTGCCTTTCCACAACCACAGACCATTTTGAGCATCACATTTTTTGTGCATTTAAGCAGCTTAAATAGGATTGCTAAATCTATATGTACATACCACTATACAGCAAAGCAAATATGCTTTGTAGGTCTCAGGAGAAATCTATGTGCAAAAAATCATCCTCAAAAGCAAATGCTCCATGATGTTTTAGAGAACAGAGATTCCAGTCTGTCTACAGACCTATAGTTTCATAGATCACATCATATCTTTTTCCTTTAATAATGAGCTCATGGCAACTAAATAACCTATTAAGAAAAAATGGTTTCTCTGCAAGGGTGAATCAGTCAGTAAGATGGAGAGAGAGACATTGCCTACTTTTCCCTGTAAATTATTTTAAGATCATTAAGGCGGGGGGAAGCATTAACCTCATAGAGAGCTTTTTAATATGATGCTGTCTCTGTCCCTTCCAGATAATAGCTCACTGTGCCATTAAACTTATCTCCTGCAATAGCATCAAGCCAACTGTATTAACTCAACAGCTGTTTCAGAAGAAAAAAATCCAAGCTGAGGAATGGAAATTATTCTGGAGTCCATTATCACTTCATCATTGTAGTAGATGTCCAAGCCATGCTGATTTGTCCTACTTATGTTGCACCATTGCCTCTCCAGTGCACATACCTTGACAGGACTTCTCATCTGTTAATAATTTAAATCCTTTTTTGCAGCTGCAATCAAAACTGCCAACAGTGTTTTTACAGAAATGATCACAGCCTCCGTTATTGGACTGGCATTCATCAATATCTGTAACAAAAAAAAAAAAAAAAAAAGGCTTCAGCATATAAACACAGAGCTTCAGCACTCACCCTACTCCCACTGCCAGATTCAGAAAACAATCATGTCCAGTTCATTGGAGGAGCCCAGAGACAAAATCTAGTGAGACTACCACAAATTGTAAGGAAGATCAGATCCTACTCTTAAGAATGATCCAGCCCACTCAGCCCCAGGACAGTGATACTTGCTCTCATTTAATGTATTGCTGTCAGATACATTTGGGTAATGCATTAATAAAAGACCATTCCCTAAGTTCTGTTTGGAAGCACTTTGACTCCAAGGCTCTCTAAGAGGTTTTAACATTTTAAACATTTTCTCCATTTCCTTTTCATAAGCTCTGCAGAAATCTCAGGCAGAGACTTCCTGCACTACCCTGTCCTTTTCATGGCAATATTAGAATGAGGCCTTTATCTAATATTAATTGACTCAAGCCTGGGGATTTCATCATTTTTGCTTAGCAGAACAGTCTTAACATCTAATTACTGGAAAAGCAATATAATATACAACCTAACCGTGCCTTTGCTCTTCGCCAGGGCTCTCATTAGAGCTGCTTGGAGCAGTGTGTATTTATAAAACACATCCCTGTTTACACACTGATATTTACTTACCAACTGCTCTAATGCCCAGCTGGCTGTGGGGAACACAGCAGGCTGTTGGTCTGGATACCTGTGAGCAGGCACACAGCTACTGGCCTCGGCCACCACTGACCTCTGCTTGACCACAGAGCTCTTTTAGCTCTCCCAATCCTGACCTCTGAAGAATGAGGCACAGGACATGGCAGAGGAGAGCAGGAGGGCAGAGAAGAAGAGATTCTCTGCGCATGGTACACCTGGCATGAAGGAAACCACAGCCTCTCCCCGCTTTGGTCAGATTGCGCACACCGGCTTTCCTCTGCACGCTGGGTGGCCTCCCTTTGGGGATTATCATCTTACAGGACCTGGTAACACCTGACAGGTGCTGGCACACGTGTCCAGGAGCATAAACCCCACCTTTGCATGTCTTGCCATCAAACTGGAGCGTGAATCCGACGGGGCAGCTGCAGTGGACTCCGGTGGAGGTGTCCTTGCAGGTGCGGTCGCAGCCGCCGTTGTTCACCGCGCACGTTTCTGGCCAAGGAGAGAGCTCGGGTTTCTCAGGGAAATGATGATGCCCAGGCAACACCATGGGATACAGGGCACAGCCCCAAGCACACTGCTATTCATACATGTAGCCCAGAACACACAAGCAACTGCTAAATACGTGTGTTGGCAAAATCCCTGCCTCAGCTATTTCCAGGTTTTTTGTGGAAACCCTACAAACCAAAACATTGTCTTCTTGTATTCCATTTGTATCTGTATGGGTATTCCATTTGTGTCTTAAACACAAATCCCCACTCCTTGATGATGAATCTGTTACTGTCAGTCGGTTTCCTTAAGCTCACACTGAATCCTGGCTGATCCTCTGACACTTCCCACCAATGAGACACCTGGATAAACTCAGCACTACTAAATGAGTTTTCTTAAATCCCTCCCAACTCATCTTCCCACGCTGCCTGTGCTCCCTGTGAAGCAACACCCTCACTGAGCCTTCCTTCAGCCTGGTAACCCAGGTGCCATCTCAACCAAAGTTTGTTCCTCTAACTCCCCCTATGCAAACTATGTCTAAATCTCACCAAACCTTTCTAGTGACCACTCCCAAAGCACAGTTCTTCACATCCAACCAAGAAATAACTTACTCTTTGGCATTCATCCTCTTATCATCAGTCTATCCACCTCAGTCAGTCTTATCACTGGCTGGACAAATACAGTTTTACATTGCATGTATTGATTGAGAGAGCTGCAAAGAACATTTTTTTATGTCTGCTTTTTGAAATCTACTTTCTAGCTCTGCTATCCTCGTTCTCTGCAGCATCAAGTCTATGCTCTTAATTGTCAAGTTCTGAGAGCTTTACTGATTTATTCCCTCCCAGTCTCTAATCTCACATGCACTGTTGGCAGGCTGTGTCCATCCTCCAAGGGAAGACAGGGTGCATCTTTTTTCTTCCTCTGTCATTCTTTTTGAATACAGATCTATTCATTTAGATGCCTGAACATTAGGGAATAAGATTATTTCCTTAAGAGAGGTTGGATCATTTCAGGCAGAATTCAGCCCAGAGCTGAAGGTTACCATAAAAAAAACAAAACAAAAACAACCCCACAGTAATTCTTCAATCTAAAAGGTTTCAACAAGCAGCAAAATTATTTTGGATCAGCACTTTTACCCATAAGCAGCCGTCGCTTCACTCTCTTGTCCACATCAGCTGTTGCTGTGGTGTTTCCCTCAGAAACTTCAACAGCAGCTTCTTCCCTCTCTGCAAGGAATGTGAAAAAAAGCAAATGAGTAAAGGTGCCCTGACCAGAACCCTCATCTGACATACACACAAACAGCTGCATCACTCACTGAATCAGTGGCAGCAGGAACTGACCAGGCAGAAATAAATTGTTTTTAAAGAGCAAGTAGCAATAAAAGTCACAAAGACCCTTCAGTCAAAACCATGAGAATATCTTGCTTTTGTGGCTTCCTTACAAGTCATGCTTGCTTCAGTATCCTTAACAAAACAAAAGATGTGCTACAGATGTAGTAAACAGCAGCAAGATGAAAGAACTGACTGAACTGTTCTGCTAGGAGTGCCTGTCATCATCTATCGTGGGCTAATTACAACGACCAGCCAGTTATGCCTGAGCATTTGATTTCAATCAGCAAACAAACTCTTCCAGAGACTGGAAGAGTTTATAAATCTTAAGTGGTTTCTTTACTGGATAACTGCCTTGCCAAAATTATAGATTAATTGATTTCAGAGTCCCAGTTTTTACAGATGCACTCCTTGCTTACACTCTCTGGCTCATGCTACTGAAGAAACTGAACCTAAAATATCCTAGGGGAAAGGAAGCCTTCTTTGGCTAGTGACAGGCCTCATGTTTCAGGGGAACCAGTGATAATTACAGGTTGCAATAGAATTAGGTAGCTACTTAAATAGGGAAGCATAACTTGCTGGACCCAACCAACTCACCCATGCACTGTCAGGTTCCTTTATTTTGGATTCCTTGGCATTTTCTAGCCATACTGTTCTGAGGGGCATTAATCATGCACACACACAGCACCACCACACCACCCTCGAGCTGGCCATGCACAGAGAACTCCTTCCCTCCCCTGCATACTGACCCAGGCAGGTTTTCCCATCCAGGTGCATGGTGTACTTGGGGTGGCATCCACACACAGGCCCATTGTCAGCATCATCACAGGTGTGCTGGCAGCCCCCATTCCCGTGGTTACACGTCACTAGGAAGGAAACACAGGTCACCCTCACAGGCACTTTCAGCACCTTTGAAGGACAGAGTGCAACCCCACTGCCACCTGAGCATCCAATACACCTTCCTGATGTGCCCCCGACCTGAATGGCTCTGTGAGACTGAAACACTGCTCAGCTCTCTCATGGAGCTGAACCTCCTGTCCTTATGAACGATGGCACAACTCCCAAACTGCAGCCACTACAGCAGTTAACAGATCTGTGTGACAGTGTCCAGAAAATACATCAGCTCTGGTTTAATTCAAACACACACAGTCCAGGTGTGTCATCTCACATTAGCTAAAACATGCTAACTTCACTGCAAACAGAACACTGCTTGTCCACTTTGGGAAACCATAAGCAGATGCAGAATGTTGCCTACAAATGCAGCTCCTCTGGTTCTTGGACAGCTCAAATCCTGGTCGGCATTCACAGGCAACTCCTCCTTTGGGTGTTTCTCTGCAGATGTGGGCACAGCCATGATCTTTGTTCATGCAGCTCATGCCTTCTGGAAAACAGGAAAGGAACAAGAGCATCAGCATCCTCAGCAGCTCTGTGTGCAGGCAAAAAAGTCAGTCCAGTACACACACAGACTAAGCCTCTAACTCCTCTGGGAAGACTCTGCAGGGTTGGAACAAGAAGTTTCAACTTACAGAGAGGAAAGGCAGCAAGTCCAGTCCTGCAAAGTCAATGGCCCCAAGGTTTCTCCTTCTGTGATCTTTTCTGTGCCCAGGTTCTTTGACTGCAAGGTCAAAGATTTGTACAGCACCTGCATTCTCATCCCTCTCTTTATACTATCAGGTGCTCATAAGGCCTCCTCATTTCTTTTATAAAAGTGGCAATGTCCTGGCAAGGTCCAAGTCTAAAGTGAGGTTCTTATTTCTCTTCTTAAAAGACCAACCAGCAGACACAGGAATATTTAGTACAGCAGTCAGAAGGATCATCTCACTTTCAATTCCTGGCTTACAAAGCAGATCCCCAGAGTCATAAACAGCAGAGACCAAGTAGAGGCCATGCCAATGTGCAGATTGCACACATGCTGTACCTCAATTCTCTTTGTTGTTAACCATTTTGTTTTCAATTTTTTTTCTGATATCACTACATGCCACCCAAGACAACCTCACTGGGTATTACCACAGTGTTCTGTATTGCTGTACACCTTGCCAGCTAGACAGGATTTAGTGCCTGTGCCTGCTTTTAAAGAACCAGTGGGACACTAATGACTGGATTTCTTTTGCTACACCTCCTAAAACATTCTGTCACTTTTATCTCTGCCACTTCATGCACAGCACTCGATTGCCAGCGTGTCTTTCCTGGCCTTTGCAAATATATGAAGCCAATTAAACAGGGAGGAATAGTTCCTAAAATTATTGCAAAAGCTTCTTTCCCCTTGCTCCATGGTTCAGGACGATCAGGGTCTTTGCCATTGGCACGAAGGGGGTACAGTCTGTACACACAACACAAAAACACCCAGCAGCTGGCTGAGTTACCCAATGGCACCATTAGACCAAATTAAACAAATGGGTTTTTGTTCAACAGAATACCACAGATTTTTGATTAAGTCCTCTACAGTGCTTCAAAACCAGGAAAGAGAAGACATCTGCATGCTCTCCTTGGGTGTACAGAGAGCACACCTTTACCATCAAATTTGCTGCCTTGGCACGTTTGGCTTTAAAAGGACAAGTTACACCAAAATGCTCTTTCTTCTCCTTGAAAACGCTCCATTTATGAAGGATACTCCCACACCACCCCAGTGAACTTCTCTGGAGCTGAGCAGATGCACAAGCAGAAGCAGAAGGGAAAGGGTGACCATGCTGCAGAAAAGGAACTGTGTGATCAATCCCACACCCTATATATTTTTTAAACTTACACAGCCCTTTTTTTTCAACCTTATCACTAAGTGAAACAAACCCCCTGCATTGTGAGGCAGAGGTTGGCTGGTCACCATTATTCCACTCCACTTCAATTAGGTCCTTGTTCCACACTGCTATTCTTGCCCCCTGGAGCACCAGCTACAGGACCCTTTCTCTATTAAGACAGCTTTAAGCAACAAAAGAATGGACGTTGCAGAGCCCAGATTATTCTGCTCTACTGGCTTTTTGATTCCTTTCCCACAGTGAGGACTCTCCAGAAGTCCAACAAGACAATGAGCCCTCAAATCCTGCGGCACACAGACACAGCCCAAGGAGCCCACAGGAAAGCTGTCACCCATTATTGTGTCAGCCAAGGAAGGAGACAACCCACGAGGCCACAAATTACCCTCATTAGTGCTGGTGTTTTTGTGAAAGTTCTGGTCTTAAGCATGCAGGATGGTTTGGTCTGTTAGCTCCAGAGGAGGGGTTAGAGAGCATTAAGAGAATTAGCAGCTTAGTTTCTTTTAACAAAGTTATTCTTTTGTCTCTGTTTAGCTACCGAAGGGGAAACTGTTCAAGCAGGTACTTTGGTAAAGTTCACTGACACCAAACAAATGGTTTATATGCTCCATTTGGGATTGCTCCATTCTGAGCGAGCAGAATTCAATCAGAAAGCTTTCCAGACCAGGATGCATTTTAATAACAAAGTATCCATTGTGTAACAAGGTACTCCACCAAACCCACCAAAATCTGGCCGACCCAAAAGGCTGATTAATAGAAGATAGCTACATCCACACACTCCAGCATTTACTTTGGGACTGCTGTTTGTTTCCAAAGCTGGTAGATCTCTCTCAGCCCCATTTTAAAAGGTAGTATTAAAGGCATGTCTGTAAAGCCACAAAGGCTGTGTGGCTGCACACTCCTTTGTGGACACAAAGTCTCCCAGGTCACATTGTTCCAGCACTGCCGCAATGGCAGACTGTGGCCCAGAAACAAACCCCAGCAAATTTTGGTCAAATCTCCCCACACACTTCCCAGACACACAATTTCTCTTCTAGGACACCCTGCCCTGCTGACTCACAAATATCTTGGGATGGATGGATGTCCCACTGGATTGTCCCACTCAGCCAAGAGAGGTGAATCCAGTGCCTACTTGGCTGAGCAGATCCCAAACTGGGTGAGACCTTTCTGATGACTGGACCTTCTAGAAGTTACCCAGCAAACCTGAGATCTGAGCATTCCTGTCATTGGCAAAATGCAGGCTAAAAAAGCAAGCATGGCATTTCCCCATCAGGCCTCACTAAATTAATCTCTTACATGCGTGACCTGGGTTTAAATCTCTATAATTTTTTTGCACAGAAGGTGTCAGGACAACATTCCCAATCTGCTAAGAGCATTAAGGCTCCATTCAGGGCACGTTCAGGCAGGCATTCTGTAGGAATAGAGAGAGAGAGGATGCCATGGTACAAAGAGCTACCAGCCATTCTGAGAGAACAGAAAAATGCTGAGGAGCATCAGCACAGCCAGCAGAACAGGACATCCCAGGAATGCTTTAGTCTTTCATCACACTCTCTATATCCTTGTGCTAAGGCAACTTTTCCCCAAGAGCTCTCTGGTTCTGCCTCTCCTCTGCAGCCAAGGCTCCAAGAGTGAAGCTGAGGTGGTGTAGGAGCCCACACAGTGATCCACAGCGTGCCTTTCATCCTACAGATCCCCTTCATTCCCACCAATTCAGCCCAACAAGCAGAGAGCTATGACTGTGAAATACCACAAGGGAGAGCAGCAAGATTTGCCATGCAGAGCAACAGCAGCCACAGAGATGCATGGCATATTTACTCACAAAAAACCCCTCTGTTTTCCTTCAAGTGTTTGTATTCCCTAATAGGGAGCAAGTTGAGCCCAGAGTGAAGGTGCACATGCATGGCTGCCCTGCCAGCCACTTTAACAGCCTCCCAAGGTGATTCATTCTCCCACGCAGATGAAGAGCAGCTCATTCCAGCAGGCTAGCAAGGAACAAAAAATAGGATTGTACACAGCTTCCCAGGACACTTTCAGTTGCTGTGATTTAAACTCCAGTTCACTCTGCTTCTGTGTATTTAAAGGCCAATATTGCTGGCCACAGGGAAGGTCTCTCAGGCATTAATATATGAAGAATCTTAACGGGGCTGGGAGACAGGAAAGGAAATACTCCATTTTACAGACAAGAAGCAAAACTGAATAGATGGTTTAGGCAGTAGGAGCCAAAATCTGCTTTGGTCAATGCTGTGAGGTCTCAGAACCAATAAAGTACAAACTCTGAGCAATGCACACACAAGGCAGAGAACAGAAGTCCCAGAAATGAGCAGAAAAGCAGAGAACAAAGTGAGGGGAAAGATAAAGAAGTGAGATTTGGCTTACAACAGACATGCCCACCCAAGGGGAAAAAAAAAAGGGTTAAAAAAAAGGTGGGGAATCCCAAGCAGCACTGTACAGCAATGAAGGGGGGAAGGGGGGGTAGATGGAAAACAGTCACAGCATGAAAAGCTGAAAAAATGGCTTTAAAAAAAAAGGAAAACAAACACTTCAGTGTTTTACTAAAAAGAAAAATAGTATCAGGCAAAACATTGTGCTGAATTTTTTTCTTAAGAGTAGTTTTGATAAAGATGTATTTTATTAGATAGTTTTTATGGGAAAACATCCTTTTTGTACTGTTTGTTTTCCTTTTCAAAGAAAAATATCTATGTTTAGTGGATGTTTGGTATTATGGAAAAGGGTCTTTTTGGGAAAAAAGTTAAGAGAAACTAAATGCATCTTTTAAAAAAGAGACAAGATTCCAAAGGTGCAAATAAGGAAGCAAATATTAGTGACAGGGCATGCTGCTGCTGCTGCTGTTCAAGAGAGTAGAAGGTACTCAAGTAGCAGCAAGTATGAAAAAAGAGTTGGAAGCTTTTTCACTCTTGGCATCAGACAAGACAAGGAGTTCAAGCAACCAATTTCTGTCCTTAGAGACCTCCTCCACGGATGCACACAAAGTCACAGCCCTGCTATGCCTTGTCCCACCACTACTGCCCTCCTGCCTGTCCCCACTCCTGGCCCAGCCCCTGCAGTGGCCACCTGAGCCGTGGTCTTAGGAACCACCCGACCCCCGTGGGACCAAGCCCAGGGCCAGAGGAGCTGGGAACACAAATTCCCAGTCCAAACAAAAGACCAATTCAGCTCTGTCAGATGACAGCCACCTCAGCACCCTCATCTGGGGATGGCCATATATGTCTATAAATGTTGATCTCTTCACTTTGGGGATTTTTAAAGTGAGATTTGTTTATTCATGCTCAGATTCCTCTGATAGTTATGCCAACAATAAGCCATAGATTAAAGAAAGCCTTGCAGCTTTAAGTACTTCATACTAAGATTTTCACTGTACAGTTCAATGGACAACTCCCTGATCTGAGCAACCACTTTAAAGCATTCCCTAAGGGCATCCAAAATAATTTTGTTCCATCTGATGTCTAATTAGATATCCAAGACTCTGATCTCTCAAAGGTCTCTTCACAAAGGTTTCACTCAAAACAAAGCAGGAGATTTGAATACCTTTGGGGCTGACAAACAATAAATCTCCTAGCTGAAACCTAAACACTGTATGGGGAATCTTAAAGGTATCCAAAGGTAGTGCAGGTACTGCCCTGTAACTGCAGCCAGTGGAAATGCCCAGAACTTCCATTTGTTGCCATTCCTTGGATTGGGACACAGTTTAGCTGCACAGCAGGGCACCAAGGGCACTGGCAGCACAGCAGCACAGCCTTTAGCAAGCACAACGCTGCACTTGGGATCAAAGAGGAGGAGGGGATGCAGCCAAAGCCACCTCGGAGATCCTGACACACGGCTCCTTTTAAAAGCAGTGAGGGCTTCAAGACCCTTCACAGCTTTGAAAACATCAGCCTAAAGATACTTCTGAAGATGGAAGAGAGCTTTTGCCTGGGTCAGCCGCGGCTGCCCGGCCCCGGGGCGGGGCGGTACCTTCGGAGCGGTGGATGCAGGTGTGCTGGTTGTCACTGAGGAAGAACCCCTCCTTGCAGCGGCACTCGTAGCTCCCCACGGTGTTGACACAGACGTGCTGGCAGCCCCCGTTGTTGAACATGCACTCGTCTGTGTCTGAGAGAGAGGGAGAAGACAGAGATCGGCTTTGTGCTGACACCAATCCAAGGTACAGACAGACATCAGCGCGGGCTGGAACCACGCAGGCAGCTGAGACACCCCAGGCTGCCCTGTGGCTGCTGTTGTGCTGTCACCCTTGGGAAAGAGCATTTCTGCTGCTGCTCTCCCCACCCCGCAGTCTGCCCGAGCAGCCCCAGGGCTCCCAAGAAGTGCTGGCCAACCCGGGCAGCAGAGTTGGTGTTCCAGCTACGGCAGAGCAGCCTCGGCAGAGCCAGGTCAGGACCCCACCAGCCGGGGGAACATTCCCTGCCCCTCAGGGCAGCTCTGCTCCACAGCTCTGGCACATCCAGCTCAGCAATCACACGTGGCTCTGTCTGGCTCAACAGAACAACGACGCTTTGGTTCCAAACCCATCCAAGCTATAAAAAGTGTTTTCCCAGAAAGTGCCCAGAAAGCTCCCCCAGTGCTTCTACCTGAAGAAAAGGTGGAACAAGAAAAATACAAACCTCAAAATGAATTCAGCTAAAAACCTATCCCCTGCTCCTTACTTTCAGCTAGCTAGAATTCACACACTCCATCTGTTCTGGTGCTTGGTTTGGTTTATCATCCTCCTCCCTCAAGTCTAGGACATCATAACTCATCATCAGGGCTGCTGCTGTGTTGACTGATGGGGGTCAAGGACAAGAGCAGAAGTTCTGGAAGCAGTTTTGAGCTTGATTTTGCAACATTCAGAATCTCAACAACACCAGAGAACACAGAAGGGCTCTGCTTGCAAGATAACCAAGAGAACCAGAGTAGAAGAACTTAAGCTAAGCCTCTCAACAACAGGATGCCCATCCTAATCTCCAATTCTTTGGAGTTTTATTCCTTAATAAGCACAGGTTTTTTGTAACCACAATTGCCAAATATTTTTCCTAGCCTAATTTTCAGAAATTTTAATGGCAACTTAAAAACACTCAGTCCCTTAAAAACTGGACAAAACCTTGCTGAGGCAAAGGACTGCTCTCATTTGCAAATTCATCATGTAACATCATGTTTGCCCCCTCTTCTGTTCATTGTTCCTGGCTAACACTACAATGTTTTTAATTTAACACTGTAGCATTTCTGGCAGAAAACAGCTGTCTTTAAAAAAAAAAAAAAAAAAAAAAAAAAAAAAAAAAAAAAAAAAGAGAAAGAGAGGCTTTTAGTAAGAAGCATAACATAGTATTACAACAGATTTAATGTCCACTGAAGGCAGTGAGTAATCCAATTGGATGCAAAAGAATGTGACCTGCTGCAGAAAAGGAGCGGCTGACATATCTCCATCACAAAGAAGCTGAGTATTTTAGAGTTCTACAGTGATGTGAATGTGCAAACAATCATGAATAAACAGCCACCACGAGCCTTTAGTGCTACAGATTTGAACTCCAGCAGATGTTTCTGTCTTACAGACCTTGGAAAGCTTTCAAAAAAATCATCTCTTTCCAACAAGTAATTGTCTATTTGGCTTAAACCCAGGCACACAGCCGAGATCTTCAAAAATAAGGGTGAGAGGAGGGCAACCCTGGCGTGAACAAAGTAAATAAACAGATTAAGAGAAGATGTGATCCAATTTGCTGCATGCCAAAATATTTATTTAACGTTTACATCACAACTCCAAATTGGCACATCAGTGGTAAAAACCTCATTGTATGTCAGTGACATTTTGTTTTATCTTATTTAATAGGTCTGCCAGGCAATACTGAGCAGCTTCCCAGTGACATAGCAAGTGGTAGGTTTTGGTCTAAGTTATGTCACTGGTCCTAACTCAGCTGAAGAATGCCCAGGGCACAAAGAGAATACACACATGCCTTTTGGTGCCATTGTCAGAGGCAGCGTGCTCCTTCACATCCAGCCCTTCATGGTAACCTCAGCTGAACTCCTCTCTGTGTTTACACAAATGCAAAAATAAGATGGATGTTCTGTTACTTTAAAGTATCTGCAGATATTTTGTTTCCCTGCTTTATCTAAATATTTGGAACCTGGTAAGTTCACCCTCTCCTTCACTTACACTGTAGAAAGGTGAGCACACAACAGGTTCCCAGCAGGTAAAACCCAACACAATCCCATGGAATACTCCAGAGTTTCCTGATTTGTCCCAGTCCCAGCAGAAGACACAGCCTGGGGATGGTCTGACCCCCAGGTGATGTGCCACACACCTGGGGGAAATACCCAGCCAAGCTAACTTCAGCCATGCAGGGAGAGCAAGGTTCCCTCTGGCTGCCGTGGGTGAGGAGGTGTGTCCAGGCACATCCACACGGAGTGCAGCAGTAGAGAAAAACTGAGCCACCTCTGAAAAAGCAAATGGCACAGGTAGCACAGGGCTGAGCCACACAGGGTGCCCAGCTGGGGTCCAGGAAGCAGGACAGCTTCACCAGCTCGAGCCTTAGTCCCTCTGTTCTTCAGTGTCCCTCCACCATACACAGCTACTGCACACTCCAAATCATCCTCTCCTTTCAGGAATACTCAGAGTGAGAGGCCCCCACATTACAGATATATTTGAGAGAGAAGATCCCTAAGAAGATCCTTCCCTAAGAAACACACCTGACCACTGATCCTAAGCTAACTCTGGAACAGAGAGGACAATAATATCACATGTTGCTGTATATAAACTCATTTAGCATAATAACAGATGACATTTGGCACACTTATACCCAAAGCACTCCACAGAAACACAGCACAGTTATCCTCATTTACAGAGGGGGGAAGAGCCGCACTGGCATGGTACCTCAGTACCTGAAAATCCTGAGTCTCACAAGCAGCGTTCTCCCTCTGAACTGCCAGCCCAGAGATTGCCATGTGCTCCCCACGGATGCAGCTCCAGGGCTGTGTTCCCACCCCCACTCCCACTCTCCTCACCCAGGCAGTTGTGGCCATCGTGAGCCAGCATAAAGCCATCGTAGCACGTGCAGCGGTAATTTCCTGGAATGTTGAAACACTCGTGGACACAGCCCCCATTGAAGTCGTTGTCACATTCATCAATGTCTAAGGAATAAAGCAAAAGTCAATATGATGGATGCTTGCCTGAGTGTTATAGACAGGGATGTGACTGCCTAAATGTGAGCAGCAACTGCTGTCCAAAATCGTCATTGTCTTGCAAATACACTGTATTTAATGCATTTCTTCCTGAATGTTTCTGATGACTATGGAGACACCCTGAGATCCCCTTGCAGCTTTACCTTACATTTTTAAGGCTGCTGGTTAAACAACAAACTCAGTATCAGGCTGAGTGAAACGAACAGGTGAAAAACCATACAAGGTTCACCTTTGATTCTGTGAACAAGTAAACCGGGTGACAAAACCATCACTACTTTGATTTAAAAATCATCCTTCATTATTTTTAGTGGCTCTATTTTCTTAGAAATGCTCCATGCTGACACAGACAGAACGCTGTGCTTTGGTTCCTTTACCTTCACATTTCTTCCCTTCGCCAGTGTAACCCACTTTGCAGGTGCACTTGTACAGCTTGGGGGTGTTTTGACAAATAGCATCTGGGTGGCAGTCGTCCAGCCCCAGGGCACACTCGTCCACATCTGTGAAAAGACAGCAGGCTCAGGAGGGATGTCAGCAGGAGGAGAGCAGGGCATGTCTCCTGGACACGTCCCTGAGGAGGTGACAGGGCTGAGCCCCTCTCTGTGGTGCCCACAAGAATATTGTGTGGCTTTGTGTGTCGGGACAGAAACACGCAGGGACAGCACCTGCACTTCAATTTGTGCCATATCCTGCCTGCAGACAGATATATCTGTGTGCAATTCAGATAAGGCCACGGTAAGCTTTTGTGCACGATTATAAATGCATCCAAAACAGTCTCCTAAGGGTTAGATGTTCTGTAAAATTCAGCTGATAGTTTCATAGAGATTGTTAATCTTCCTGATTAACAAAAAACAGTCATCAAAAGAGTTCTTGATCACATCCATGCATCACCTGCAGGAAGCCCAATGATTTTTAAAGTAACAAGAGGAGTTGATTGAAATATACTTTCAAAGTCACCACCAAGAAGTTAAATGACTGACTTACCGTTGAACAGACGTATAATCTTAAAACAATTTTTTTTGATACAAGAATAGTATCTGGGGAGCAGCACTGCCAAATCACCTGGCCAGCCATCTCAAAGCACAGCAAACTGAAGCAAAATATCCAGGTGGAAACTTCAGAGAAGGGAAAATGAAGAGAAAGGGAAACACCAACAGGAAGAAGTCCTGGAGATGAAGAAGTGTAGACAGAAGAGGAAGAAAAGTTACAGGCAGCAGAAGACACCAGCACAAGTTTTTCACACAGCAGAAGAAAACCGAAGCAAGGAAACAGGAAGATTTCCAGCAACTGGCTAAAAGGAATAATTGTAGAAGCAACACCCCACGCAGGTACAAAAAGTGCCTCCTAAAACAAGAAGTAGTGCATGAGTATCAGCAGAAAGTGACTACTTCAATAGTCAACCATTTTTTATGGTGGGGATCACTTTCCAAATGGAAATTTCAGCCAGCCCTTCTCTCATTTACAATTATAGCATTCATCCTGCTCTTTTTTTTTCCTTTCCCCCAATCACAAAATATGCCTGTAGGTACTGCAGCAGCTGCCAACTGCAGAAAGCGTTCACTTGGTTTTAACTCCTTATGGGGTTTGGCAGCAGGAAACAAGGCAAAGAGCCAGAGCTGGAGCAGCAGTGCCTTCCTGGCTCTCAGGTGCACACAGCTCCAGCAGCAGCCATGGGGTCCCCAGGTACTGCCACCAGAAGGAAAGGAGAAGGTGGCAAACAGCTGGGAGGAGCAGCAGAATCTCCTTCCTCTCAAAGCAGAGAAGTCAAGCCATTAAAAAATATGGGAGGCAGTGAACTGAAGTCATGCAAGGAATGGTGAGGGCAATAGCTGAGGGGTCTCCGGCTGGTAGGACTCAGGTAGGTGGGGCAGGAAGAAGGGATGGGCAGGGAAGAACAGGCAGCGGGCATAAAGGAGCATCGGCCACACGTGCTGACCGTGTGCCCGCTGCACCGTCAGCTCTGCCCTGCCCCAGCCAGGGGCACACACCTGCCCCGGCGAGAGGGGTCCCAGAAAGCACACAGCAAAGAGGGGGCGTCTCTGTAAGCCAGGACACCGAGACATCAACCAGCTCTGTGCCAGCGGCAGGACGGCAGCTCAGCTGGGTTATTTTTACACCGCCACTCTGCGATGTGCAGCGTGCGGTGAAGAAGCGCAACAAGACGCCGCATCACTAATGCATGCAAAGGCGTGGAAAAGAGGGAAAGGAAAAATCCGTAGGCACACAGAGCGATATTTCCCCTTGCAGTGACAGTATCCCGAGCAGAAGAGAGACCCTGGAGGAACGAAATTGGGAGCAAACATCGCAGCCTTCAACTTGGCAGGAGGCGGCGGCGGGAGAATCCCTGGGCTTGCTCCGCGGGGACCGAAGGCGGCTTCACCGGCAGCACACGCCGTTCACACCCCGCTCCCCAGGTGCCCCGGCCCGGCGCTCTCCCCGCTCCCAGGGCAGCGGGAACCGCCGGGAAAGCGGCACTGGCAGCACACGCGGAGCCCGAGCGTCCTGCGAGCAGCGACCGGGCACGGCCGCGCCTCCCACCGGCCCCGGCCCCTTCCCTTCCCTGGAGGGGAGAGCCGGGACCGCCCGGGGGGAGCCGCTGTCCGGGGCTGGGGCGAGCGGGGGGCACCCACCGGGCAGGGGAAGGGGCACCCACCGGGCAGGGGCACCCACCGGGCAGGGGAAGGGGCACCCACCGGGCAGGGGCACCCACCGGGAAGGGGCACCCACCGGGCAGGGGAAGGGGCACCCACCGGGCAGGGGAAGGGGCAGGGGCACTCACCGGGCAGGGGCAGCGCGGCGGGGCCGCCCGGCGCGGGCAGCAGCAGGAGCAGCAGCGGCAGCGCCCTCGCCCCCGTCGCGCCGCGGCGGCCGCCGGACCCCATCGATGGCGCTGCT
>VZUI01045647.1:0-12110 GCA_013401135.1 Cettia cetti | reverse complement strand
TGCCAGCCCTGCCACCTGAGCCAGCCCAGCCACCCTGAGCCAGCCCTGCCACCTGGGCCAGCCCTGCCACCTGGGCCAGCCCAGCCCTGCCACCTGTGCCAGCCCTGCCACCTGAGCCGGCCCTGCCAGCTGTCCCATGCCACCCTGAGCCAGCCCTGCCACCTGAGCCAGCCCTGCCAGCTGTCCCCTGCCACCCTGAGCCAGCCCTGTCACCCTGTGTCAGCCCTGCCAGCTGTCCCCTGCCACCCTGAGCCAGCCCTGTCACCCTGTGCCAGCCCTGCCAGCTCACCCTGTCACCCTGAGCCGGCCCTGCCAGCTCACCCTGTCACCCTGTGCCAGCCCTGCCAGCTGTCCCCTGCCACCCTGTGGCAGTCCTGCCAGCTGCCCCCTGCCACCTGAGCCAGGCTGAGCCCACAGCGGGGAGCGGCCTCGGAGGGGCTGTCTGAAGTTCTCTCCCTTCAGGATCGGGGAGCCCCCTGAGCTCCCCAGAGCCCCCAGCCCCTGATGTGTCCACAGTGATGATGGGTGGAATGGTGGGACAGCGTGGATGGCACCAGGACAGGACAGATGGCACTGGGACAGCATGGATAGCACCAGAGTGTGGCAGGGCATGATGGAGCTCTGCCCTGCAGGGAAGGGCCAGCTGGGAGGGGACAGTTGGGAGGGGACACTTGGGAAGGGCCAGCTGGGCACAGACTTACCGGGGGTCCCCAGACCGACCCCAGCCCCATGCACGGGGGACAGGCAGTGCTGAGATCCTGCTGGGAAGGGTCTGTCCCCACCACAAGTGCCCAGATCCCAGCACAGGCTCCCAGTGCTCCCAGCTCCAGGGACACTGGGATTCCCAAAGCCCCCAGTGCTCCAGGGACACTGGGATTCCCAAAGCCCCCAGTGCTCCCAGCTCCAGGGACACTGGGATTCCCAAAGCCCCCAGTGCTCCCAGCTCCAGGGACACTGGGATTCCCAAAACCCCCAGTGCTCCAGGGACACTGGGATTCCCAAAACCCCCAGTGCTCCCAGCTCCCCAAACCCATCTCCACCCACAGCCAGGGAGGCCCAGCTGGATCTGGGAGCTCTGGAGATGTGTGAGTCCAAGAGCAGCTCCCTGGGGAAGCACAGCAGGACCCGGGGCTGGCAGGAGCCCACCTGAGCCCCCTCCCCTGAGCCCCCCTCACCTGCACTGCTCATGTGAGCCGAGGTGAAGCCGCTGAGGGTGTTGCGCCCGCCGGCGTCCGAGTAGTGTGGCATGGAATTGATGACAGCCTGCAGGTACTTCTCCTGCTCCAGGCTCGTGGAGTCTGCCTGCGAGGGGCCTGCAGGGACACCCCAAATGTCACCTGGATAACCCCAGGTTGTCACCACCCGCAACCAGGACACCTCTGAGGGTAATCACCAGAGCTGTCACCACCTGGAGATGGGGAGACCCCCAGGTATCACTGCAGCAAGCTAGGGAGACCCTTGAGTGTCACCACCCCAGAGCCAGGGGACATCTCAGTGTCACTGCCCAGAGATGGGGAGACTCCCCAGTGTCACCACCCCGAGCCAGGAGACCCCTGAGTGTCACTGCCAGGGGTCCCCCAAGTGTCACTGCCAGGGCACCCCTGAGTGTCACTGCCTGGAGACCCCTGAGTGTCACTGTCTGGAGCCAGGGGACCCCTGAGTGTCACTGCCAGGGGTCCCCCAAGTGTCACTGCCTGAAGACCCCTGAGTGTCACTATCTGGAGACGCCTGAGTGTCACTGCCTGGAGACCCCTGAGCGTTACTGTCTAGAGCCAGGGGACCCCTGAGTGTCACTGCCAGGGGTCCCCCAAGAGTCACTGCCAGGAGACCCCGAGTGTCCCAGCCAGGGCACCCCGTGTGTCCCAGCCAGGGCACCCCGTGTGTCCCAGCCAGGGCACCCCGAGTGTCCTAGCCAGGGCACCCCACGTGTCCCAGCCAGGGCACCCCGAGTGTCCCAGCCAGGGCACCCCGAGTGTCCCAGCCAGGGCACCCCGCGTGTCAGTGCCCGTATCCAGGCACTCCCCAGCCCCAGCTGGCACTCACCTGGGCTGGGGGCGTTCTGGGACTTGAAGAGGCCGACGACGCCCTTGCCG
Organism: Cettia cetti; assembly: GCA_013401135.1. NCBI lineage: Eukaryota > Metazoa > Chordata > Aves > Passeriformes > Sylviidae > Cettia > Cettia cetti. The sequence goes on along the minus strand of VZUI01045647.1, from coordinate 10,017 downwards.
TGGAGGCCCCCGGAGCGCAGCAGCACGGCCTTGGTGCGCGCGTTCCTCCAGCACACCACCGGGAAGCGGCTCTGCCGGTAGCAGCGCGAGATGCGCTGGATGGTGTTGTCCTGGATGCTCTGCGGCACGATCAGCAGCCCGGGGTAGCTGCGGACACGGAGCCCCGGCGCTCGTTAGTGCCGGCCCTCGTTAGTGCTTTCATTAATCCACCCGGAGCTGGCGCTAATTCACCTCGCACACAGCTCATTGATTGATTGATTGATTGTTCATCGGATCATTAAATCAAAACTCGGAGCTGGGTACAAACAGCCCTGACAAGATGCACTGAACAAAGCCTGAGGGAGGAAAAGGCTGGACACCTGGGAGCTGGGATTTATGGTCATCCAAGGACACCATGGAATGACCAGACTCATGGTCATCCAGGGACACCATGGACTCATGGTCATCCAAGGACACCATGGAGTGACCAGACTCATGGTCATCCAGGGACACCATGGACTCATGGTCATCCAAGGACACCATGGAGTGACCAGGACTCATGGTCATCCAGGGACACGATGGACTCATGGTCATCCAGGGACATGATGGACTCATGGTCATCCAAGGACACAATGGAATGACCAGACTCATGGTCATCCAGGGACACAAGGAGTGACCAGGATCCAGTCATCCAAGGAGACATTGGAGTAAATGAAGACAAACACTAACAAAGACATTTCAGCCTCAGTGCTGGAGATTCCCCATGTGGGAAGAACGTGATAAAAACACCAGAAAATTCAGATCAATCACGAGAAGTGAGAAATCAATAATCAATAGAGGGCAGAACAGTAATTAACCAAGAGGACTGGGCAACTCAGAACCAATGAACATTGGCTAAAAATGTATCAAAAGCTGAGAAGCACTCATCCCCAGGTTGGAAGAGACCCCCCAGACCACGGAGCCCAACCCAAAGAGAAAGCTGTGGGCTGGGATTTGGTTGGCCAGGGACAAAGCGATGCTGGACTGGGGGGCAATGCTGGAGGGTTCTACTGACCCTGGTGGTTCCGGGTGTCCCGGTGACAGCAGGATCCATTGGGACCTGCAGGGACCCACTGGGACACACAGGGACACACAGGGACACACAGGGACACGCAGGGACCCACTGGGACACACAGGGACCCACTGGGACACACAGGGACCCACAGGGACTCACAGGGAGACGCACGGACACGCAGGGACACTCAGGGACACACAGGGACACACAGGGACACACAGGGACACACAGGGACACGCAGGGACACGCAGGGACACGCACGGACACGCAGGGACACTCAGGGACACACACGGACACGCAGGGACACGCAGGGACACGCAGGGACACGCAGGGACATGCAGGGGATCCACAGGAACTCGCAGGGACCCACAGGGACCCACAGGGACACACAGCGACACGCAGGGACACGCAGGGACACTCAGGGACACACAGGGACACGCAGGGACACGCAGGGACTCACAGGGACTCACAGGGACTCGCAGGAACCCACAGAGACCTGCAGGGACCCACAGGGACACACAGGAACACGCAGGGACTCACAGGGACTCACAGGGATTCACAGTGACCCACAGGGACACACAGGAACTCAAAGGGACCCGCAGAACTCACAGGGACACACAGACACCCTCAGACACCCGCAGACACCCACAGACACCCACAGACACCCTCAGACACCCTCAGACACCCGCAGACACCCTCAGACACCCGCAGACACCCACAGACACCCACAGACACCCGCAGACACCCGCAGACACCCGCAGACACCCTCAGACACCCACAGACACTCGCAGACACCCTCAGACACCCGCAGACACCCGCAGACACCCTCAGGGAGCCCCGGTGCCCGCCGGTGCCCGTGGCCGGAGCTGACCTGCGGCAGATGGCGTACATGCGGTTGACGGTGGAGATGCGGAAGGGCTCGTTCTTGGAGCGGGTCAGGCTGCTGCTCAGCGTGCCCAGCCCCAGGCGCTGGTAGTCCCGGCAGCAGGCGCGCTCCACCACGTGCGTCATGGTCATCTTCTCCGACGGCCTCATGGTGCTGCTGGGCGTCAGCGTGCTCCTGTCCAGCTCCTCGGACACTGCGGGGACACGGCGGGACACGGCGGGGCTGGGGACGGCTCTGTGCACGCGCCGGTGCCCCAGGAGCAGATGGACGGGATGGAGCCGTGTCCGACCCCGCTGCTGTCACCTGGCACTGTCCCCAGAGCCCCGGGGCTGTTCCAGCCAGCCCAGACCTCCCTCTGTGCCCGGCTCTCTGCCTGGCCCCAGAGCAGCCACGGGCTGGGGCAGCACCCCTGCTCCCACCCTGCTGGCTCTGCCTGGCCCCACAGCAGCCACGAGCTGGGGCAGCACCCCTGCTCCCACCCTGCTGGCTCTGCCTGGCCCCACGGCAGCCACGGGCTGGGGCAGCACCCCTGCTCCCACCCTGCTGGCTCTGCCTGGCCTCACAGCAGCCACGGCCTGGGGCAGCACCCCTGCTCCCACCCTGCTGGCTCTGCAGGGACACCGGCACCTCCCCGGGTGGGGTCCCCAACCTGAGATCTCGTCCTCGTTGTCCTCGGGGAAGTGCTGGCTGCCCCGCTGCTCCCAGGCCGGGGGCGTGTACTTCTTGCGGGTCACGTACTGCCGGCCGATCGTCCTCTTGGCGTTCTTCACCAGATTCTTGGACAGCGTCCTGGGACACGGGAGGGGACACGGCCACGGCGCTGTCACCAGGCAGGCAGAGCCAGGAGCAGCCCCCGGCCCGGGTGTCACTGCCACACTCACACGGGAGGGGACGGATGTGTCACCCATCCCCACTCCTGCTGTTCCCAAGGGATTTGGGGTGCTGGGGAGGTGGGTGGGGCAGCCAGGAGGGGCAGTGTCCCACCCTCTGGATCCCAGGGGACACAGGCACAGCTCTGGGCTCATCCTAGGGGAGGAGGGCTCCAAACCACAGCAAGGGACAGGGACCCATGGCAGGGACACGGGGATCCAGGCAGGGACCTGGGGATCCGGCACAGGGACCAGGGGATCCGGCACAGGGACCAGGGGATCCAGCACAGGGACCAGGGGATCCGGCACAGGGACCAGGGGATCCGGCACAGGGACCAGGGGATCCGGCACAGGGACCAGGGGATCCGGCTCAGGGACCAGGGGATCCATGGCACAGCCATTGCCAGCCAAGCCTGGGCTCAGGGCTGCAGCCAGTGCTGCAGGGCAATGTCCCCAAGTCACCCAGCACTGCAAGACAATGCTACCCTGTCATTCAGCACAAAAGGACCGTGTCCCCAAGTCACCCAATGCTGCAGAACAATGTCCCCATGTCACCCAGCACTGCAGCACTGCATCCCTAAGTCACCCAGCACTGCAGAACAATGTCCCCAAGTCACCCAGCACTGCAGGGCCACGTCCCCAAGTCACCCAGCACTGCAGGACCCTGTCCCGAGGCCAGCCAGCTCTGCAGCACCGTGTCCCTGAGCCACCCAGGCCACTGGAAACCCCCCTGTGGGACATCTCTTCACGCAGGTGATGCCACTGCCACAAACTCCCACTCCCCAGTGTGACTGTGTGGGGCTGGGGACACTGCAGGACAGGGGACATCTGCAGCTCTTTGGTCTGCACAGCTCCCTGCCAGGAGGGGACAGCCGGGGGGGTCGGGCTCTGCCCCCAGGGACAGGGACAGGAGCAGAGGGAACGGCCCCAGGCTGGGCTGGGGAGGCTCAGGGTGGATTTTGGGGAATTCCCTCCTGGAAAGGGCAGTGCAGCCCTGGCACAGGGTGGGGGGATTTCACAGCTGTGTGGATGTGACACTTGGGGACAAGGCAGTGCTGGAATGACTGGAGTCCTTGTCCCACAGGGCTATTCCAACCCCAAGGATTCTCTGCTCTCCAGCGATGCCAGCCCCGCACCGGGACAGGGCTGAGCAAGGAGGGCTCAGCTCCCGTGTCCCACCCCCCGAGCACCCCCAGCCCCAGCAGGGACAGCAGGGGCCGTCCCAGAGGAACCAATGCAGGTGTGACTGCCCGTACCTGAGCGAGGGGTTCTTCTCCTTGGCCTTGGGCTGCATGGCCTGCTTGGGGGACTGGCCCACGGTGAAGGCGAAGGTGCCGCGCACGTGCTGGGGGTAGCGCAGCTTGTGCAGGTGCTTGCGGAAGATCTCGGCGCTGTCCGAGGCCACCTCCTCGTCAAAGGCGATCTTCAGCAGCTGGGGGGGCACGGCCGGGGGGGCACAGCGGGCTCAGCCCTTCCCGTGCATCGGGGCAGAGCTCGGAGCACCGCGGGACCCGGCTGAGGGGCCGCCCTGCCTGTCCCGGCACGCCCGTTCCCTTTCTGTGGAGTCCTCCCGTTTGGAGGAGGCTGAAATCTGATCCTACTGTCCTTGTTACCTCCTCCCTCGACCCAAACCTTGACTCCTCCCCTGAGCACCCCATAAAACCCCTGCCCCTGCTCTCCCCCTCGGTGCTCTCCCTGTGCCCGGAAATAAAATGGATTCTCCAGCTTAAAAAAGAGACTCGTCTGGTCTGTTTCCTTGCACACGATGCTCACTGCTGCACCACGCTGCTGCACCTTTCCTCTCTCCCTTTCCTCCTGGGTGTCCCTGTGCAGGGCAGGCCTGGGAGCTCTCTCCCAGCACGGGGTCCCACCTGGAATGTGCAGGAGCGCAGCTGCAGCCCCTCCTGGATGAACTGATCCGCCTGCGCCTGGATACTGATCTTCTTCTCTTTGGTCAGCGAGGCGATGGGGAAGGACCGGATCACCACCTGCTCACCCACTGGGCACGGGACAGGAAGGGGTCAGTTCCACCCTGCCTCGGCCCCGGGCAGGGCCAGGCCACCCCAGGCCACCCTCGGGGTCTGTCCTGCCATGGACACGGTGCCACGGGACACAGCGGCCAGAAACAACCAACCCCTGATCCCCGGGGATCCCTGACCATCCTCCCCCTGATCCCCAGGGATCACCAACCCTCCTCTCCAGGGATCTCTGACCATCCTCCTGCTTCCCAGGGATCACCAACCCTCCTCTCCAGGGATCTCTGACCAACCTCCTGCTCCCCAGGAATCACTGACCAGCTCCCTGATCCCCAGGGATCACCAACCCTCCTCTCCAGGGATCCCTGACCAGCCCCTCCTCCTTAAGGATCCCCCACCATCCCTCTGCTCCCCAGGGATCCCCCCAGGGATCCCCCCGGGCTGCAGCCCCTCACCCAGGGGGTCGGTGGGGGTTCCCTTGAAGATGATCCTGTAGGTGGTGAGGAACACGGCTCCCTCGGCGGGGAGCAGGGGGGGCCCCCCGACGCTGCCCCCGGCCGCCTCCTCGCGCCCGTCCGGCATCAGGTACACGCGGAGCCCCTCCATCACACACTCCTCCCCCAGCAGCAGGTTGGGCCGCAGCAGCTTCGGCTGGGGGGGCAACGGGGGGCTCAGGCCCGTGGGAAGGGTCTCCCGGCCCCCAGGCTCTGCTCCCAGCCCTGCAGGGCCCTCCCTACCTTCTGGATGGGAGGGAGCCTCTTGCTCTCCCTGTGCACAGCATCCAGCGTCTCGATGTGCATCTGCACGATGTCTGTGGGACAGGGGTCAGTCCTGCCCTGCCCTGCCCTGCCCGAATCCTGCCCTGTCCTGCCCAAATCCCTGCCCGAATCCTGCCCTGCCCGAATCCCGTCCTGCCCTGCCCTGCCTGAATCCCACCCTGTTATGTTCAAATCCCACCTGTCCCTGCTCGAATCCCACCTGTCCCTGCTTAAATCCTATCCTGTCCTTGCCTGAATCCCACCTGTCCTGCCCAAATCCCACCCTGCACTGCCTGAATCCCATCCTATCCTGCCCCAATCCCATCCTACCCTACCCAAATCCTGCCCTTCCTTACTTGAATCCCATCCTGCCCAAATCCAACCTGCCCTATCCAAATCCTGCCCTGCCCTATCCAAATCCTGCCCTGCCCAAATCTCACCCTGCCTTTCCCAAATCCCACCCTGCCCATATCCTACCTGCCCTATCCAAATCCTGCCCTGCCTGAATCTCACCCTGTCCAATCCCCACCCTGCCTTGCCCAAATCCCACCTCTCCTGACCCGGCCCTGCCCTCTCCCGCTGCTCCCTGCGGGATCCTCACCCGGGATCATGACGTGCAGCCCCTTGAGGTGCTCGTTGGTGACGCCGCTCTCGGTGCACACCTTGTCCACGAAGCGGTTGATGAACCTCACCACGGAGTTGGCCACGTCCGAGCTCTCGGCGTCCTCGAAGCCGCTCTCGGTGTCGTAGCTCTCGGCCACGCTGCCCGCGATGCTTCCCGAGGGAAAGGGGCACGGGTCAGCCCAGGACAGCCTGGACAGGGGCAGCTCCCAGCACGGACCCGGGAGAGCTCCTGCTCCTCACAGGAACACAGGAGAGCTCCTGCTCCTCACAGGAACACAGGAGAGCTCCTGCTCCTCACAGGAACACAGGAGAGCTCCTGCTCCTCACAGGAACACAGGAGAGCTCCTGCTCCTCACAGGAACACAGGAGAGCTCCTGCTCCTCACAGGAACACAGGAGAGCTCCTGCTCCTCACAGGAACACAGGAGAGCTCCTGCTCCTCACAGGAACACAGGAGAGCTCCTGCTCCTCAAAGGAACACAGGAGAGCTCCTGCTCCTCATAATATCCCAGGAGAGATCCCACTGCTCAGAGGAACACAGGAGTGCTCCCACTCCTGATGATCCAAGCAGAGATCCCAGTGCTGATAAAAACCCAGGAGAGCTCCCACTCTTGATATGATCCCAGGAGAGCTCCCAGTACTGATAAAAACCCAGGAGAGCTCCCAGTGCTGATACAGACCCAGGAGAGCTCCCAGTGCTGATACAGACCCAGGAGAGCTCCCAGTGCTGATACAGACCCAGGAGAGCTCCCACTTGTGATGGAAAGCTCTTTCTCCTGGAAAAAGCCAGGAGAGCTCCCACTCCTAACAGAGACCCTGGGAAGCTCCCACTGCTGTCAGAAGTCCAAGCCTGTTCCCCCTCCCAGCATGGACCCAGGAGAGTTCCCACTCCTCAGAGGAACTCAGGAGACCTCCCAGTGCTGATACAGACGCAGGAGTCTGGGTCCCACTTGTGACAGAAAGCCAGGAAAGCTCTTACTCCTGGAAAAAGCCTCTTCTCACAGAGACCCTGGAACACTCCCACCGTGTCAGGAGCCCAAGGCTGTTCCCCCTCCCAGCACGGACCCAGGAGAGCTCCCACTCCCAGAATCCGCCCTGGGCACCACAATCCCCCCATCCCCGGCACAGCCCTGGAACCCCAGCATGGCTGGGACTGGGCAGAACCTTAGAGGCCAGAAGGAGCAGGGCCACCCTTCCCTGCCAGCAGCCCGGCACACCCCTGAGCCCTGTCCCCCCGCTGGTCACCGTGTCCCCCCGCAGGTGTCCCCAGGCCGGGCACCTGTTGGTGACGAAGCTGTTGCTGACGCTCTCCACGTCGCCCAGCCCGGAGCTGCGCAGCAGGCGGTTCTTGCTGGTGTCCAGGGGCAGCAGCAGGTAGCTCATCCTGTTGGCGTAGTGGATGGCCTGGCTGAACACCGTGCTCTCCTCCTTCTGGATCAGCTCCTGCTGCTTCTCCCGGCTCATGGTGGGCCACAGCCGCAGCTGCTCCGACGCGATCTCCAGCGCCGACTTGGCCTCCTGCGGCTCCTCCGGGCTCTCCTGGGCCAGGGGAAGGGCATGGGGGGGGTCTGCAGGGACCCACAGGCATCTCCCAGGACTGGGGTGCAGCCCCTCAGCCTCATCTGAGCAGCCTGCCCAGGACAGGCAGCTGTGGCTGCCCCTGGAGCCCTGGCAGTGCCCCAGGCCAGGCTGGACATTGGGGCTGGAGCAGCCTGGGGCAGTGGGAGGTGTCCCTGCCATGGCAGGGGTGGCACTGGGGGGCTCTGGGCTCCCTTCCCACCCAACCATTCCAGGATTCTCTGACTCCCTGGTGAGCCCCAGCCCTCGGGAGGAGCTCTCCCTCCCACCTGCTCCGTGTGGTTCTCCTCGGCGCTGTCCAGGTAGAGGGCCCGGATGTGGTTCTGCACGTCACAGTAGAACATGGCCTCCCAGAACTGGATGTTGGTCCACACCACGTGCTCCTGCACGCAGCTGTAGGCGAACTGGGTGATGCCAGGGCTCAGTTTCTGTGGAAGGAGGTGGAAGAGTTAAACACAGCCTTTGTGCTGAGCTCTCCACTCGGGTGTCCCTGCCCCTCCAGCCGGCCACTGGGACAGCCCTGGGCAGGCAGGAGGGATGTCTGCACCAGAGCTCCTCCAGCATTCCCTGAAAGTTCTCTGGCTCTCTTCAGAGCCCAGAGGCTGATCCCATCCCAGCCTGACCATGGCATCAAGCTGAGCAATCCCCCTCCCACAGGGCTTCCAGCCCCTCTGGGAGCCTGGGGCCAGTCTGGGCTGGGTGGAAAGTTTGGGCAGGAGCTGTAGGATGACAAATCGTGAGGGGACAGCAGGCTGCAGCCTGTGCCAGCCGGGGGATCCCGAGGGCAGCGGGGAGGGGACACTGCTGTCACTCACCCTGCAGAAGGCGGTGACCAGTGGCAGCAGGGCGGCGGCGATGCCGTGCTCGTCCATGGCCGTGCAGTCCTGGGGAAGAAGCAGGGCTGAGTGACCAGGGGACCCCCGAGGCCCAGCCCCGCCTGTGCCCCGGGCAGGAGGAGCCCCCCAGCCCTGCCCTGCCCTGCCCTGCCCTGCCCTACCTGGAGGCAGCAGTTCATCATGCGGATGACAAAGTCGAACTGCTGGTGGTCCAGCACGGCGCGGTTCTGCTGCACGTGCAGGTGCAGCTCCTGCGTCAGGCAGTGCCGCGCTGCCCGGCCCTTCATGGCACGCAGCACAGCTGGGAACAGCTGTGGGACAGGGGGCTGGGGTGGGATGGGGCCTGCACAGCCCCGAGCCCACACCGGGCTCCACGTGGGCACACACCAGTGCCACGGGATGCACTCGGACACACGGACAGAAATGCCAGGTGTGGCCGGCTGGACACAGCCATGGAGGAGGAGGAGGAGCCCGGGGGCACTGGGAGGTGGAGCAAGAGCTGGGCTGGTGTGGAGCCACCAGCCAAAATCCCAGGAACACGAGGAGGGGAACATGTCACGGGCCAGGGGTGGCCACGGCAGTGCTGGGACTTGCTGGTCCCAGAGGGATTCCCAATCCCAAAGGCCCCATGGTCCTGTTAGTGAGGTGGGAGTGGGGCTCTGCTCCCAGAACAGGGGCAGCAGGAGAGGGAACAGATTCAAGCTGTGCCAGGGGAGGCTCAGGTTGGACATCAGGAGTGTCCTCCTGGAAAGGGCGGCCAGGCCTCAGCAGGGGCTGCCCAGGGAGGTTTGGAGGAGTTTCAGAGCCCTGTGGATGTGGCACTTGGGGACACGGTCAGTGGTGGCCCTGGCATTGCTGGGGATGGTTGGACTCCAGGGGCTCAGAGGGATTTTCCAACCTCAGTAACTCTGTGATCCCACAGCTTTGTGACCCTAAGCCAAGAGCAGGACATGGGCACAGGACAGGGAACGCCCTCTCCGTGCACAGAGGACACTGACCCCGGGGCTGAGCCCCCCTGACCTTTTTGGCCTCCAGCATCTTGTTCTCGAAGACGTAGGAGATGCAGTTCCTGACCACCTCCAGGCGCCGCGCGCTGTTGGCCAGGGCGTTCCCGTTGCGCTCCAGGATGGCAGCTGGGAAGAGACCCCGTCAGCCCAGGAGGGTGGCACCTGCGTCCCTGGGGGGCACACTGTGTCCCCCTGCTCCAGGACACCACGGGGCTTTCAGGGGAGCCAGGAGCCCATGGGGAGCCGAGGACCCCAGGGGGGTTGGAGCTGCTGTTACCCCATGTTTTACTGCTGTGGTGTGACCCAGGACAGGGACCCCTGTGTCCCACACACCCATGGGGGTCCTGAGGGCACCAAGCCCCCCACAGCCCCCAAAGCAGGGTCCCCCTGTGTCCCACATACCCATGGGGGTCCTGAGGGCACCAAGCCCCCCACAGCCCCCCAGGACAGG